>PVKU01008344.1:0-75024 GCA_004027475.1 Anoura caudifer
GACCGCTACATCGGTGAGTCTTGATCTCCTGGCCACGGGACCCCCTGGCTAAGGCACTTCCACGCTGGAGGCCACAGCTGGGCCAAGATGGGCCCTGAGGTTCCCACGGCCCCACTGCTGGAGCCCAGCCAGGTCCACGGCTCTGGTGCCACGATTCCACGGCACTAATGCCACAGGTCACCGTGGTCCGAGCCTGTGATCCCATGACTCCATGGCCGGGCTTCTCTGAGCTGGGCCCCCAGCATCCCAGGGTGCCCAAGTGCTCAGATTCCCAGCTTCTCTCCCATAGTCCCCTGCTGCACGGCCGTGACCCAGGTCCTGCGAGCCCACGATTCTGGTCTTGAGCACCCGCTGAGCTGTTGTTACAAAGCAGCTCCCAGCCTCTGGGCCACACGACTCTGCAGTGATGCTGCTGCTCCAACAGGCTGGGACCTGGGACCTTGGGCTCCAGGGGTTGAGGTCTAGTCACCCCTCAACTGTAAGACCAAGGCTGGGCGTCCTCTGGGCCCTGGGTCCTGGCCGCTTCCCGGGGGCTGTGGGGAGACTCTTCCCTAGAACCTCCCAAGCCTGGAGCCCCAGGTCCCTGGGCCCTGCCCGAGGCCCCATGCCCAGAGCTGAGCCGTGCCCTGTTCCTGGCAGCCCCCACGGTGCTGGTGGACGTGCAGGAGACGGAGCCAGTGATGCAGGAGGAGATCTTCGGGCCCATCCTGCCCATCATGAACGTGAGGAGCCTGGACGAGGCCATCAACTTCATCAACCGCCGGGAGAAGCCCCTGGCCCTGTACGCTTTCTCCAACAGCCACCAGGTGGGGGCTCGGGGAAGCCTGTGCAGAGGCTGGGGTCAGGTGCTGGCTGTGAACCAAGGGCCTGGAGGGATAGAGGGTCCTGGCCCCTCTGGGCTGTCCCAGAAGATCCTGGGTGGCGACAATCTTAGCTCTGCCTCTGTCGTCTCTCCTGGGAGCAGCCACCACCCTCCCCTGCTCTCCTGGCCACCCTTGCCTGGGTGCTCAGTGGGCAGCTCCCAGGACCTTCTCCAGCATTTAGTGCCCTCTCATCTGTCCTACCTCCATCTCAGCCTGTTGGCTGCAGCGTCCCCTTTCAGTGTCTGGCTCACAGAAGGCACACACATGGGGTGGAACAGGGAGGGTGGGTGACCGGAACACACAGGCCAGGCACAAGCCCTGGTCCCCACCCCTGGCCCCTCGCCTCCAGCCCCTTGCTCTGCTCCAGTCCCTGGGGGCAGCCTAGAGCCTCAAGGGCAGGTGTCCCCAGTTCAGGACACACCTCCTCACCTCACCCAGCTCTCATGAGCTCCCTCCCAGACGAGACAGTATTTTTTTAAATAAACTTTTTATTTTGGGAGAACTAGATTTATAGAAGTATCAGAGACAGCTCAGGGACCACAGACCCCACACCTAGTTCCCACGGTCAAGGGCCCTCACACCAGTCAAAACTGGGAAGCAGACAGTGGTGCCTCACTGGTAACTGTGCTCCAGGCTTGGTTCAGATTTTGCCAGTTTTCTTCCTGCTCCAGGGTCCCAGCCAGGGTCCCACTGCAGCATTTATGTCATGGCTCCTCTGGGCCGTGACTGCCAGGGAGCTGCTGTGTCTGAGAACTGCCCGTCCTGTTTTCCATCCTTCCTTCCCTCTCTGGGTCTGTAAGACACCTTAGGCTCATGCTGTATTTTGTGTGCCCAGCCCTTCCTCCCGGAGCCCTGGTTTATCTGGATTATGTTCACTTTAGAAAGCAAAACACCGGGTTTTTTGAACGGGAGTCACCTGGCATAATGGCTGTTCTGACTGCCCAGCCCTGGTCCCTGGAGAGAGTGACACCTAAGACAGGTCTCAGCCCAGGTGACTTGCCCTTAGGTCCCTGGAAACACTGGTGCTCCTGCTCCATCTGCTGTGGCTGTGACTGCTGGTCGCAAGTGACCTCTGAGCCCACAGCTGGGGTGCCACTCTACCCACCATCAGATAAGCCTTGACCCAGGGGCCATCTGAGGGTCACACGTTGTAACTAAATATAATGACAACTTAACATCAGTTCATCCTTTTCATTCTTCAAGTAAACCTATGGATAGAAGAGAAAAAGTCTTCACAAAGTGAAGCAAAGGCCAAGTTCATGTTTCTAATACACCGATCTGACCAGGCGATCACATCTGACCTCCTTGAGCGGCACATCACACAGCCCTGCCTCAACCCACTTCCCTGTCCCTCAGCCACCCCAACTGCCCTGCACTCTGCCTGGGGGCCCCTTCCATCTCTGCCTGAGTGATCCCTGACCCCTTCAGACTCTGCAGGCACATCACATTCGTCTCCTGGGACACCTCCCCTGCACTCTGCTTGTCCCTAAGCAAACGCCGCCTTTCCGCCTCCCCTCCAGGCCTCAGTCTGTCCCCAGCACCCTGAACAAGAGAGCAGATGCTCAGGAATGTGTCCTGACCCGGGAGTTTTGTGACAGGCTGCTATACGACAATGCCCTCTACCTGTCCCACCACCCCCTTCAGCTCACATGGGTGGGCTCAGCTCCTCCTTGGGGCCAGCAGGCTGGCTTCCGGCTCCCTAGCCACTCAGCTGCTTGCTGCTTTTTCCCAGGTGGTCAAGCAGGTACTGCACCAGACCAGCAGCGGGGGCTTCTGTGGGAATGACGGCTTCATGCACCTGACCCTTGCCAGCCTGCCATTTGGAGGAGTGGGTAGGTGCCAGCAGTGCCCGAGTCCTTACCTAGTTATGTGACTGATGGCACCGCAGCCCCTCCATTCTGCTCCCCTCTGCAGAATCGGGACATAATCTTCCAGACCTGCTTCTGCATTGACATATGTGGGCAGGGTCTGTCTGGGAGTGAATTTGACTGTCCTACTCCCAGTGAAAACCCCCCAGGGCTCCCATGAGGGCAAGATCAGGCTGGGCCCCTGACTCACAGCTCCTGGAGGCCAGCCCTTCCTGATCTTGCCTCCTCTCCCAGCATCCCTTCCTGCTGCCCCAGCCATGCGAGCTCTGCCCAGGTCCTAACAAGCCACGGGCCGAACACCCTCAAGGATCTCTGAGTTTTGTCTAAGTCTGGGTCCCTCTTGCCCACACCTGCCCTCTTCATCTGGTCAAATCCACATCCCTCAGGGCTTACTCCAGGAAGCCCTCCCTGATTACCCCCAACTCCCCCAGGTTGGGTGCCCTGCCCCCAGACTCCTCAGTGCAGAACCTGCCTCATCCTTGACCACTCCCTCCTTAGACTTAGGAAGTGCTGTGATGAGGATTCACAACACAGCACTTCCTGCATCCATGGGTCTGAACACTTGCCCAATCCCCCATAACTCTAGGAGGGAGGTGCCATTCTCACCTATGGCATGGAGGACACCAAGGAAAAATCACCTGCCCAAGGTGACACAGCTAGTTCAGAGCTGAGATGCAGTCCCATGCAGTCCCTCCAGAATCCACATTCTTGACCACTGTTCTCCTGTCTTGCCTTAACACCTTGCGCAGTACCTGGTATCCCCAACATTTATTGAGATGTTGCCAGGCTCAGGGCTAAGGCCTCTACCCAGTCTGTCAGGATGAGCCAGCCCACTTTACAGACCGGGAAACCAAGGCCTGGAGGGATGAAGTAGCCCATCCAGGTCACCCTGTGTGATTGGCAGAACCCGCATCTGTCTGATGTTGCCTCAGCTGACGGCTGAAGGCCTGACTGTCATGTTCTCTGCCCCTGTACAGGTGCCAGTGGCATGGGCAGCTACCATGGCAAGTTCTCCTTCGACACCTTCTCCCACCACCGCGCCTGCCTGCTGCGCCGCCCTGGGATGGAGAAGATTTACTCCATCCGCTATCCGCCCTACTCATTGCGCTACCTGAGGGTGCTGCTGGCGGCCATGGAGACCCGCAGCTGCACCCTGCTCTGAGCCAGGCACCAAGGGCCCCTCCTGGCTCATGTCCGAATCCTACACTGTCACCTGTGGCTGGTGGAGATGCGACCTAGGGTCCAAGGCACAAGGAGGAAAGACTTGCCAAGGCCACAGCCCAGACCAGTGCTTGCCCTTCTCCCTCTTGGGGCGTCCCTCTTCTGGCCATCAGCTGCCCCCTAACTAGGATGGGCTAAGGTGAGGGAGTGTGACAAACCTCCATGAGCCACCTGTCCTGGGCAGACATGGGCAGGTCTGAGCCACCCCCTTCCTGTGGAAAGGGCAGCAGAAGGGGCGCTGACATCTGGTCCAGGCCGCATCGTGGACCTGTAGTGACGCAGGCTGTCCCTGTCCTGAGCTGCTCCCCATCTCTACAGTGGAGATGACTAACACCTGTGTCTCGGATGGTTGTGAGATTAAATTTAGGAGCTTAATAAACACCAATCGCTGACCCTGAGCTCCAGACTCCGGTCTCCTCGTTGGAGTGGGGCGACGCTGCTTCCCTCCTCTCCCTCCTGCCTCCCCTGGAGGGTCAGACGCCGGCAGCAGACCTCCCTTCCCTTCAGCTCAGGCTTCTTGGGAGCTCTGAACACACTCCTGTCCCCCAGATGGACAGCCCTGGGCACTTTACCCACACCATGTCCCACACCGGACTCATCCTATTCCCTGTCCTCCTCATCCTCTGCGGCACCGATGCCATGGAATCATCCCCCATACACTCAGCCCCAAAGCCCCACTCACCAGCCTCCTGCTCAACGCCACCTTTCATCTCCCTAGTGCCACCTTTCAGTAATCTTGATGATTCCAGGGCACCACACAACTCCCCTGATCCACACATTAACTGCTCCGTTCAGGGCCATCCAGAACTCACCCTCTCCCCCAGGCTCGGCACTGGTCTTCCCACAGCTCCTTGCGCTGTGCCAGCCCTTGGCCTGAAACCCTGCAGAGGCTCCCCGCCGCCCACATATCAGGACCCAAAACGGTCCTTGGGAAGTTCTGCCACGGCCCTGTGCCCACACGCTTGGCTTGTCCTTGTCCTCTTCTAATGCATGTGACATGTCCTTTTCGGGAGGACCTCTGCACACAGAGGATCTCTGCCATTCTTTTCCTGCTCAACTCCTACCCGCCTTGTGCTTCAACATCACCTCCCCCAAAGCCTTCCTTGACCACCTCCCACTCCAGTCCCCGTACCCCCCCACACACACACGTGCAGGAGGCCTGAGGGGACTTCTCTATGTCTGCAGCCTCCGGTGTCCCTCTGCCACACAATTCACTGAGAGGATCACAGATTTGGTGGCTGATGAGGGCCGGGGCTCCCGAGTTATGAAAATCCAGGTGCGAGTCAGGAAGCAGCACTTCGCAGCTCTGCGGCTTAGGCAAAGTTAACTAAACAAGGCCGTGTCTCAGTTTCCCCACCGGTAAAGAGAGAATAATCTTTCCCCCACGCAGGGCTGCTGTAAGAATTAAATACAGCCGCCTGCATGAAGGGTTAGCGTGAAGTAAGCACGGCTCAGGTGCAGCTTATATGTCTGGTGAGACTGTCAACACAGCTAACACACACCCACACCCCCCCACCC
Organism: Anoura caudifer; assembly: GCA_004027475.1. NCBI lineage: Eukaryota > Metazoa > Chordata > Mammalia > Chiroptera > Phyllostomidae > Anoura > Anoura caudifer. The sequence continues at coordinate 5,471 of PVKU01008344.1, forward strand.
CCGGCGCAGAGGCCGACCCGGAACCACTTCCTTAACCATGCCCCGGGTGTCCCGCCCCCGTGTCTCGGAGCCTTCGTTTATAGGCCTCGCCAATCCAACGTGGTGGCGCTCTACACAACTTCAAGCGCCTGCTCTTCCCTAACCAATCGGAGATGCAGAAAGAAGTTTCTGCATCCCCCCTTCTTTGGTTGTGCCACTAGCCAATCAGTTTACACCATGAAGAATCAACACGGACAAAGCGAAGTCACCCGGTCCAATCGCGGCGTCCCAAGCGGGTAGGCTCCGCCTCCTGGCGGACCCGCTCCACAGGGGGAAGGAGCAGCAACCGTTCAAGGTGGGTGTTCTGGGCTCGGCTGCTGAGGCCAGGCCTGGTCAGCGCGGCTTCGGGAGCGAGTGTGGTGTCCCTGTTGGTCTAGCTGGCCCTCCGCACGCGCCTCATCTCTGCCCGCTCAGGACTCCGTGCTCCCCGTGTCCTTGAGCGTGCCGCAGACTGACGGGGACGCCTGCTTCCTCAAGGCGCCTGCGCTGCCTGAGTCCTTGAGGTCAGAGGTCACGGGGAAGGTCGTGGAAGGAGCTGCTTTGCGCTCCTGGCACTGAAGTCAGTGGTCAAAAGAAGTAGACCCTTTAGAGGTCACAGGTCATGGGAGGGCACTTTTGAGCTCCGGGGAAATGCATGGCTCCGGGCTAACCCCTTGGCATGTAGGAACTCCCTTCCTTCTCATGACCCCCCATTCCTTATATGAGAAAACAGGCCAGGTTACCTCGCCTGTCCAAGGTAAGTAAGCAGCCTGAGAGACAGTTCCAGAATGGCCTTGATGCTGGGGAAAGGAATTTGATCTTGAGGGTTATTTAAGCTCTAGAAGATTTCCAGCAGGGGAGGCCTGGGTTCAAGTCCTGGTCCCAGCCTCCTAGTGTGTGACTTTGGACAAGTCCCTTAATACAAACAAGCTGCAGCTTCTCACCTGTGCCTCTCTCATGGGGTCCTTGTTAGGACAAAATGACAGTGCGTGTGGCCCCGAGCACAGTAACTGGTCCAGTGTGCTCACAGTCAATACTGGTAGCCGCTGGCAGTGTGGTTTGGGCCTGATTTGGAGGGATGAACAGGAAGGAGAGATGGGAGGCAGGAGCACTGGTGGGGGAGGGAGGAGGGGTAGATCTTAAAGATTTCTTAAAGGGGAGATAGACAGAACTTGGGGTCTACCTCAAGCTGAGTCGAGTTGGGTTGGAGCGCTGGGAGGTGCCACCCCTGGGGACAGGAAGGCCATTTGTGCCTCTGACAGGAATGGGGTTACGTAGGAGACAAGATGACAGTGGCCCTGAAGTTAAGGGTCAGGGCTCCTTTGGAGCCAGAGTTCCTAGGGGGCCAGGTCTGGGACCCACCACACCTCCCTCCCTTTTCATGCCCACAGATGCACTGCCTGCCCACACCGGCACTGCTTCGGACTCTGGCCCAGGCGGTACGTGCAGGTAGGACTAAGGGAACCTTCCCTGGGTGCGGGGACCCAGTGTCCCGGCCTGAGGTCACAGCTGCACAGCATAACCTCTTTCCTTGCAGGGCATCCCAGTGCCCGGAGCCTCCACAGCAGCGCAGTGGTGGCCACTTACAGTGAGTCCCCGGGTGCCTGGTCCTCAGGCTTTGCTGATTGCGGTCCTGCCAGTGGCCAGGGTCTTGCCCTCTCTGAGCCTGTTTTCACTCTGTAAAATGAGGATGATGATCAAGATTGAATTTATTCATGGAGGGGAACAGAGTCTGCCATTGCGGGGGTGGGGGGCCTCCCTTGTGGCTGCACAGTGCACTCGCAGAGCTCCCTTGTGTGGGGTGGGGAGCCCTGGGTGCCCGTGCTCTTCCCCCGGCCCCACACCCAAGCCCCTTTCTGTACCCCTCAACCCCTGGGCTCAGACAGCCGCACAGGCACAGGGAGAAGTGAGTAAGGACTGCCCAGGGCCCAAGGCCCAGTTTGGGAAGGTCTGGTGAACAAGCAACCCCCTGAACTAGCTGCCCAGCCATTGTACCTGCTAAAAGGGTGGGGCCTCATCTCCCTGAGTTGCATTCCTCGGGGGGAGGTGAGACTGTGAGACCCCCTGCTGCAGCTTTCCTGCCTGCATCCCCTGTAGAGTATGTGAACTTGCAAGAGCCCTCGATGGACATGAAGTCAGTGACTGACCGGGCAGCTCAAACCCTTTTGTGGACTGAGCTCATTCGAGGTGGGCCTTTTGGGGAGGGCCAGATGAACTGAGGCGGGGGGCGGAGGGTGCACTGATGGTCGAGGGTGAGGGGCCCCACCCACCATGCCCATGCTGCCCACAGGACTGGGCATGACCCTGAGCTACCTGTTCCGGGAGCCAGCCACCATAAACTACCCATTTGAGAAAGGCCCACTGAGCCCACGCTTCCGTGGGGAACACGCGCTGCGCCGTTACCCATCCGGGGAGGAGCGCTGCATCGCCTGCAAGCTTTGTGAGGCTGTCTGCCCCGCTCAGGTGAGCCTTTGGGCCGGCACTCTGGACCCCCACTGGGTGTGCGTCTCCAGGAAACTCCCGTTCCCTCTCTGAGCCACTTCCCCCTGTGCGTGGGAACCAGCGGGCCCTGTTGCTGGGACCAGCTCACAGTCAGTGAGTCAGTGGGGTCAGCTGCTAACTCTGAGCAGACCACATGACAGCAGTGGGTCCTACTCCCGGGGGTCTGCTCAGGGATGTGTCGCGCAGGCCTATGAGCCAACCACAGGGTGGCACCTGAGGGTCTCCCTTTTTTGCCACATGCAGCAGCAGTGTCAGGAGCTCTGCCTGTGTGCCTGTTAGGGGGCCAGACCCAAGCACATACACCGCAGCTGAGGCCCGCACTGTTCCCAGTCACTACTCCCTTGAGCCCCTGAGTTTGCTTCTATCGGAGGCTCCCTCACGGACTGCCTGAGATCGGAGCCAGTCAGTGTGGAAGCACAGACACAGCCATGGTGGGCAGACCCCGGGCATGCCCGGCAGGAACCTAAGCAGGCAGTGAACCCCTGTCCCCCCACCCGTGGCTGCTCCAGGGCCGAGGCTTCATGACTCACGATGGCGCCTTTCTGAGTCCTAGCTCACCTCCTGCACCATTCCTAGGCTCCCCAGGCAACAAGCCGGGGCCTTGATGTCTCTGGCTGGCCTCCGACCAGGAGCATAGAGAACAGCCCCTGGCAAGGATAACATTGACTGTGCCCAGGTGGCGAGGGCCGTCTGAAGACCAGACATATGACTCATTTGCTACAACTCTGGGAAGTAGAGATTGTCACCCCCATTTTTATAGATGAGGAAACTGAGGCACAAAGAGACGAGGCTCCCCCCTGAGGCCCTACCGTGAGTGGTAGGTGGGTGAGGGCCTTTGCCACAGTGCTTGGAAGGTCCTCCTGGCTGTGGGAGGACACAGGCCACCCATCTCCCCAGCCAGCATAGGGCTGCACCCAGGAACGTGGTGTTGAGGACCAGCCTTTGAGTCTGCACTCTGCCCTACACTCGCTGTGTGGCTTTGGGAAGCCCCTTGGCCTTCTGAGCCCATTTTCTCATCCATCAAATGGGGAAAACAAAACATAAGTGGGAAGGTTGTTCAGCGTAGAGCAGCGGTAACTGAACACCTCCTCCAGGTTGGGCCCCCTCAGGGGTGCAGACAAAGCAGGCGACAGCCCATGGGACTTGTGTTCTCGAGATGACAAGTGGATGAGGGAAATGCCACCTAGGGAAAAGGCTAAGAAGAGGCTGGTGAGATAGACGTGCTGGGCAGCCTGTTGGGAGAGGAGTCGGAAAGGATGGAGCTGGGCTGAAAGTAGTGACAGAGTATGTCTGCTCTGTGTCCCCCTGGGGGATGAGCCCCCAGAGGGGGTAGGCATGGGCAGACTTGGGGGTGGGGGTGAGCCGTGAGGGCTGAGCCAGCACCCCACGCCACTTGCCAGGCCATCACCATTGAGGCTGAGCCGAGGGCTGATGGCAGTCGCCGGACCACTCGCTACGACATCGACATGACCAAGTGCATCTACTGCGGCTTCTGCCAGGAAGCCTGTCCTGTGGATGCCATTGTCGAGGTGAGTGTGCCCTGGGCTGGGGGAGGCCGGGGCAGAGGCTCCTGGGAGGTGCCTGACATGGCTGAGCCTGCGTCCCCTGCCCGCAGGGCCCCAACTTTGAGTTCTCCACGGAGACACACGAGGAGCTGCTGTACAACAAGGAGAAGCTGCTGAACAACGGGGACAAGTGGGAGGCCGAGATTGCCGCCAACATCCAGGCTGACTACCTGTACCGGTGACGCCCAGCTGGCCCGCAGCCCAATAAAGCAGCTCTGACCTCCCCATTGTCTCTATCATGAATCTGCTGTCCGAGCTGCATGGCCACAGCCAGACTGTGGCCTGTGTGTTTCTCCAGGTCCCTCAGTGGGCCCAGAGCTGGCCCAGCCTTCCTGTGGGACTCTGGGACCTGGCAGGCCCTCCTTGGGGCCAGGCTGTGTACCCCATAGCAGTCCTGTGGGCCACACATCTTTCCAGACATTTCCCCTGGGGCTCAGCAGGCCACCCAACAGTTCCAGTCTGGTGTTTCCCTAATCGTGGGTGCCAAAGGCTGGGTCTTGGGCCTGCCCTCTCCTGAGAGCTCCGCACAACTGAGACCCTAGGGACATAGAGCCTCCCAAGGCTCAGGCAGAAGGACCCCGATGGCAGAAACTCAGCGGCCAGGTCATCCTTGTTGAGGTTTGGGGGAAGCCCACTCCAAGGATGATAGTCACGAGATGGTGACATGGGCCCTGCTGCCCCTGAGCTGGCCTGGCCTCCCACCACATCCCCTTTTCTCCCCAAGTTCCCTGGACCAGGCTGCTGGCTCGGCTTCTCAGGACTTCCTGCTTTGTGATTACAGCCACATAATGTGGCTCCTGGGGCCCCACGCAAGCCCAGTGCAGAGCACTAGCCCCAACCAGCCCCCTTGGAGTCCAAGCTGAGCACTGGCAGGGTTTCGGTGTGTTCCTGGCAGCAGGGAAACTGGCTCCGAGAGGTAAAGCGACTTGCTCGGGATCACAGAGCCTACATCCCATGAAGACACTAATCGTGGCCTGAGAGCACTCAGTCCCCACTCTCCAGTGTTCCCAGATGAACTTTTTACAAAACACTCTGGGGACCAGTGAGTGCGGGAAATTCTCCAGGTGCCCTCTCTGCTCAGGGACATGCTGCACGTTGGCACACTGGAGGCTCTGGTGAGGCCTGCAGCAGAGAGACCCAGCTGCTGACACCTGGGCCAGGCTGGACCCCACCGCTGGCCAAGGTGTGGGGGGCATCCACAGTCCAGGGCACAGAAGGGAAGCCTGGAGCCAGGAAGTGTCTGCCAGCCCCTGGGGTGGGGGCACTGCAAAACCAGGAAGTGGTGAGAGGCAGGCTCAGAAATCCCAAATTGCTTCTCACTTTTCCCAGACAGCCAGCCTTAGAGAATTGGCGTGGAGCCCAAATGAGTAAACACAAAAAGAATTAAATGGGTCAGACCTGTATCCAGCCCCTGAAGTGACTTTCCCCTGACTGACGGTCATCTTCTGCGTCCGGACTGCAGCTCTGTGTCCCTGTACTGAGCAGTGTTGACCTGTGACCCCTCTTCCCCACACTGGAGCTCATCTGGTTGTGTTGAAGTTCCCCTGGGAAACAGCCGTGTTGTTCCAGAACATGTCCCCCGCTTTTCCTGGATGCTGACCTTGGCTATGACTCAGTTTCCAGTCCCTATTCTGGGGTTCCATTTGCTCACCTCCCCCACCCCTCAGAGGCCATGGCAAGTGTGGAGTTCAAGGAGCACCAGAGCTGAGGGGCCCTGGTCCCTCCGGGTCCCAGTGGATACGGTCCTGGCATGTCTAATGTGCGGGCAGTTGGATGACTGTGAGCCCCAGTTCAGGGGTGCTGGGACGTGATGCACCCCTTGGAGCTAAATCAGAGCAAGGACACCAGGAGAGACAGCTAAGCGCAAAGCATTGCCCAGCAGCCGCAGGGTGGAGGGCCAGAGAGAAACAACGCAATCTTGGCCTGCTCCTCCGTGTCCTGCTGCCATCGAGGAAGGAGGCGGGCAGGGGGCAGCCACTCACCCAAGGGCACAGAGCATGGGCCCTGCCAGGCCCTTGTCCCGGGTGGTCAGAGGAAGGAAGGTGTAAGGACCGGCTGCAATGCGACCTCTCACGTAAGAAGGAACAGGCCCGGAAGGTGGGGAGTGTACTGGGCTTGGACCTATGCAGATTCTGGGATTCTGGACTCCAGGTCTGTATGAGTTGGGGTCCGATCAGCCATAGGCCCACCGAGCCCTCCAGGTAGTGGGGATTCCATTCTCTAGCCCCCAAGCCGAGCCTGGGCTCGGTGCCTCTCCAGCCCGGCCGTGAAGATGCGCCCAGTTGGCGCTGGTCAGTGGCTTCGCTCTTGTCTCGGGGCCCCAACACTCCAAGCTCCGAATGCTCTTACAGCTTCGGGCTGTAAGTGAAGCCTGCGTGGTCAAAGCCCAGGCGCTCGGGGAGGGCTGGCAGGTGGGGGCGTGGCTTCGTTGGCCCCGCCCCTCCTGGTTCCGCCGGCGGGGAAGAGGGAGTTGTGTGGGCGCTCGCCGAGGCGGGGATCTCACAGCCTGGAGCAGAGTGCAGAGCGAGCGGAGCGCCGCGTGGCGGCCGATCTCGGGGTGAGTGCCCGCTCGGGTGTGAAGCCTTGCTGGGGCCCAGGGGCGACTGGGAGGAGGCAGAGGAGGATCGATGTTAACAGCTGCTAACAACTGCTGAGCCCGACTCTACCGGGCCTGGTGGCACTCGGTGCTTTTCTCTGCCGCATCTCCCGCAGAGGGAGCGACCCATTCTACGGATGGGGAAACTGAGACCCAGCCAACGCAGAAGAAGCAGAGGGTCATCCTGACTCCAGAGCCCAGCATTCTGGAACAGAGTGGGGCGACCTTCTCCAGCACAGCCCATCACTGTGTGTCAGGGGCTCAGAGGACCAGGAAGGGAGGAGGGGCGCAGAGTGAGAGTGGGCTGGACCCTGAAGGCCACAGGACAGAGGCACCTTCATCTGCTCCTTAAACAGGACTGGGGTGGCTCCTGGTTTGAGCAGGGACGAGGGACCTTGACAGGTATAGGCTGTGGGCTAGGGGAGGGGCCTGGGCTAGGCCCCTACATACCTGTGCCCACCACAGCTTGTCCCACCCAGGGACATGTCCAGGCCCCAGGACCCTGGGGCCAGGGCCACCAGGCTGTATTTGCCACAGCTGCTGCACCCCAGAGGTCCCCAGACCTGGCTTCCTACGGCTGCCGTTTTGGCCAGCCCAACTCTTTGGGGTGCCCAGGGCTGAGAACAGCCCTCCCCTGAGCACACGTTTTTGGCTCTGGGACTTCCAAACGTTCAGCCCAGGCCTGGGTCCTGCCCGACTTGGCCACCTCCTGACCACCTGATCTTGGACCTCACCCCTCCAAGGCTCAGTAGGCCGTCCATCAAACAGGCTGCTGTGCCCTGTCCCTGCAACAGGCCCTGCCAGGTTTCAATGAGGTGGCATGGGGCAGGGATTACCTGGGGGCCATGGTCACTTTTGTTGTCATCCCATCCAGGTCCTGCCTCTGCTGGGGGTGGCCAAGTCCCTTTTACCCAAAGAGGAAGTGGAAGCTCAGAGAGGGCAAGAGATTTCCCCAGGGTCACACAGCCAGTCCCAGCCTGGACCAGTCTCCTAGCACCAATCCCTGACTCTCCAGGAGTGGACTGCAGCCCCTCCTACACACCCTTCCCTGTCCAGGGCCTAGAGCTTCTGCAGCCTCAGGCTGCCTCCAGGGCATCCTCTCCTATCCCCAGCTGGGGACGGGGATGCATTCCCTATTTAGACTTAAGTAAACCAGGCCTGGGGGGAGGGGGAGGGGGGAGGAAGTAACCAGCTGGCCAAGCCCCAGTCGACCTAGGCCGCAGGCCAGGCACTCTGGCACCAGATCTTCACCGCGCCCCCACCCCCACCCCCGGGGAGGGTGGTGGCTAACCCGTGCCTATCTCCTCTTCCTTCCTCCAGTTTGAGCGAAGGAAACTGAGTGTCACGGAGGGAGAGTGGCTGGCCCTGGGTTCAAGAGCAGAAGCCACAGAGCCCTGGCATGTGGGTGGGACGTGTGCAGGGCCTACTGGAGGCCATCACGGCCCGCCCCCCCCCCCCACCGCCTCCCCGTTGGCGTTTGAGCAAGGCCCTGCCAGGCCCTTCCGGCCCATTTCAAAGTGTCTACAGTTTCACTTTCAGTGGTTTCGACACCTGGAAGGCTGCTCCAACCCGCGTCCACAGCAGCTGCCACCAGGCAGCCCAGGCCACAGGGGAAGGTCCCTGTTCGACAGTGCCTTGTCTGCCTGACTGAGCCCCTGGGAACCCAGGGGAGACGCCCACCCCCTGGGCACACACAGACACCACAGAGAGGAGAGCTCCAGCTGCCTGTGGGGACAGGCCTGACCTCAGCCTGGGTGTCAGTTGTCACACATGCTCCCTAGGGTAGAAAGACAAGGGCTAGTCACCAGCTAGGGCTGTGGCAGCCAGGAGGCCGCCATTGGAGGCGACCCTTGGCCTGGGGCCCCGAGACTGAGCAGGATCAGGGTGAGGATAGGTCACAGAGGGGGAAGAGTGGGGGCAGAGGCCAGATATGAGCAGAGCTGGTGTCACCAGGAGCCACTAGGGGTAGAAAAGCCAGCTGGGCAAGAGCTGGAAGTTGGGCTGTGGGGTTAGACGGGCCAGGGTCCTCACTTCCGTGTGACCTCAGCCCCCCCACCAAGCCTTCCTGTGCCTCGGTTTCCCCATCTATCAGATGGGGGTGGTTGCTGGACCTTCTAGGATTATGTGAGTTGAGGTGTATGGAATTCCTACCTGTGGCCTGTGCCCGACTGAGCCCACACCTCCCGGCCGCCCTGCAGGACCATGGGCTCCATGTTCCGGAGTGAGGAGGTATCTTTGGTGCAGCTCTTCCTGCCCACGGCAGCTGCCTACACCTGTGTGAGCCAGCTGGGCGAGCTGGGCCTCGTGGAGTTCAGAGATGTGAGTGGGGCCAGGAAGGTGCGGGAGGGCACCTCGGTTTTCGGCGTCCCAGCTGGCAGACCCTCTCCTCCTGTAGCAGCCCCCAGCCTTTCCTGACGCCCTCAGCCTTTGCCCACTCTGCCCTTAAGAAAGCAGCTTTCTTCCCCTGAAGCCATCCCGCCCCGGCCTGGGTTCAGCCAGGCCTTCTGGGCCCTGCCCTGCTCTCCTTGGGGTCTGGTCTGTCTCCAGCTGGGCACCTGAAGGTTCACAGTATGCATAGCACCTTTTTGGGGGAGGCAACTACAGCCTCAGGAGACTCAGGCCTGGGCCTGGGGGCGGGGACCTCCCTGGCCCCCACCCCAGGAAATGAGCCCCTCCACACACCCACCACAGCTCAATGCCTCCGTGAGCGCCTTCCAGAGACGCTTTGTGGTCGATGTTCGGCGCTGTGAGGAGCTGGAGAAGACCTTCAGTGAGTTGGCCCCAGGCCCACATCCCAGGCCTCCTGGAGGAGGAGCTTGGTCTAAAGGGGAGAGTCAGGGTCACCCAGGTGAAAGGCAGAGAAGGGAGGTCCAGGCTGGGCCCTGCAACACCAGGACAGGGAAGCTGGGGCCTGTGGGAATGATCCCTCCATTCTTTTTCAATTTTATCCTCACCTGAGGACATGTGTATTGACTTGAGAGAGGCGGGGAGGGAGGAGAGAGAGAGAAACATTGATATGAGAGAGAAACATCGATCTGTTGCCTTCTGTACGTGCCCTAACTGGGGACCAAACCCCAGCCCAGGCATTAGCCCCAACCGGGAATTGAACCTGCAACCTTTCAGTTTGTGGGACGACACCCAACTGACTGAGCCACACGGGTCAGGGCAATCCCTCCATTCTTGGTAACAGAGCAGCCTTGGGTGAGCGGAGCAGAGGGCCTAGGTCAGGGCTGGCTTGGAAAAGGCATTGAATCCTGTGTGAGGGCCCAGGAATTTGTCCTGTGGAGCCACTGTGGTTTGTAAGCATGAACAGTTTTCTCCACTGCAGATGGACTGGGGTGGGCAGAGGCCAGGATCTAGGGCCAGGTGCTCCAGGGAGCAGTCCCTCCTTAGACCTGGGCAAGAGCTCTGGCAGTCCCTCGGGGAGGAGCCTGTGGGTGGGTGGCTCGAGCATGTTGTGTGATGGTTTGATAGCTTGACTGATAGCTTATAAATAACAGGGAGGTACTGTGTGGGACTCCACGTAAGCTCTCATCTCAGGCCCCACAGCACGAGGCCACCGTGGGGCCCAGGCTCTGGGCTGGACAGGGGCTGAGGGTCTGGAGAGAGAGAGCAGCCTGATGAGCTCAGAGGGAGGGGCGTGGACATGTGGAGAGGGAGGTCTCACCTGGGGTTTCCTGGGGGTCTCGGACTCAGTGAATCCATTAGAAGGTGGCCAGTGGAGTTTGGGGTAACACTTAGGATCCCCTAGCATTAGCCAGCCCTTGGCTAACAGTGGCCATTAGCTGGTGGGGTGGTCTCTCCTGACACCCATCTCTCTGCACCCAGCCTTCCTGCAGGAGGAGGTTTGGCGGGCTGGGCTGGCACTGCCCCCACCTGAGGGTAGGCTGCCAGCACCCCCACCCCGAGACCTGCTGCGCATCCAGGAGGAGACCGACCGCCTGGCACAGGAGCTCCAGGAAGTGCGGAAGAACCAGCAGGCGCTGCGGGCCCAGCTGCAGAAACTGCAGCTCCATGCAGCCGTGCTGGGCCAGGGCCAGGGCCAGGGCCCCCAGGTCAGCTCCAGCTCAGGCCGGCACAGGGGAAGGGGCAGGGTGTCAGACCCTGTTTGGGCCAGGGCTCATGGTGCCTCTCCACTCCCAGTTGGCAGCCCCTCACACAGACAGTCCCTCGGAGAGGACCCCCCTGCTCCAGTCACGGGGCGGGCCGCACCAGGACCTGAGGGTCAAGTGAGTGAGGGGCAGCTTCACACTCTTTCCCCTCTTTCCTGTCAACCTCAGAGGCCCCAGGTGATGGGCCCAGCTGGGCCTGGTGCAGACTCCTTGTCCAGTGCTCTCTCCCTTGCCCTGCCTCCTCCTGCTTCCTCCCTCAGGCCCAGAGTTCTCTTTGCTTATGGGGATTTATCCTGTCCTGGCCCTGCCTGGTGGGCCCCTGCCTGGTGGGCTCTTGCCTTCTCCCCTGGGGGCAGGGCCTGGCCTTGGGGTGGCCTGGCTGGGGCAGTGCGGGGGCAGGCAGGCGCAGCCCCACCCAGCCCTGCCTGGCCGGCAGCTTTGTGGCAGGCGCTGTGGAGCCCCACAAGGCCGCCGCCCTGGAGCGCCTGCTCTGGAGGGCCTGCCGTGGCTTCCTCATTGCCAGCTTCAGGGAGACAGAGCAGAAGCTGGAGGACCCAGTGACGGTGAGCAGACTGTGGGGGCACTGAGGCTGGGGGCGCATGCTGGGCAGAGCCAGGACTTCCAGGTAAACTGAGCCCCGTTTGGCAGGGTGAGCCTGCAACGTGGATGACCTTCCTCATCTCCTATTGGGGTGAGCAGATCGGGCAGAAGATCCGCAAGATCACTGACTGGTGAGCCCCCTGGGGTCTGGCCATCTGTGCTCTTGTGCCCAGGCCCCTGCTGTCCCCTCCATGGAGCCCACCCTGTCCCCTGCACTGCCCTGTGAACTGCAGCCTTCAGCCTCTGCCTAGCCCAGAATCCCCTGGGCCCCACCTCATGACACCTGTTCCCTCCACCAGCTTCCACTGCCACGTCTTCCTGTTCGAGGAGCAGGAGGAGGCTCGCCGAGAAGCCCTGCAGCAGCTCCGGCAGCAGAGCCACGAGCTTGGGGAGGTGGGCATCTGTGGCCTGGAGGACCCTGGCCCTGCCCCCCGCTGCTCCCTTCTCCTGACCCCTGCCTGCCTGCCCCTCCTGACTGCTCACTCTGCTTCAGGTCCTGGGGGAGACAGAGCGCTTCCTGAGCCAGGTGCTGGGCCGGGTGCAGCAGCTACTGCCACCCTGGCAGGTGCAGATCCACAAGATGAAGGCCGTGTACCTGGCCCTCAATCAGTGCAGCGTGAGCGCCACACACAAGTGCCTCATCGCCGAGGCCTGGTGCGCCTCGCGTGACCTGCCTGCCCTGCAGCAGGTGCTGCTTGAAAGCTCGGTGAGCTTCTCCCTCCCTCCCCTACTCCCGGCAGCAGCCGGTGTCCGCCTCACTATACGCCACCCATTCCCAACACCATGCCTTTGCCAGGGCTCCCCTCCCCCAGGGGCTCGTCCTGTTGGCCCTGGCCCAGCAAGCCCAACCCCTGGCTTCCCAGAGCCCCTGGGGTGGGCCGTTGTACCCTGGCAGCTGCAGTTAAGTCAGAAACCAGATTTAAATCCAGACTCTGCAGGCACTGGCCCTGTGAACTCGCAGACTGGAGGGAGCATCAGGCTTCTCATCTGTGAAGTGGGTGTGATGCCCCTGCCTCCAGGGGTCACTCTGATGTGAACACACCACAGGCTGCCTGTGCCTAGTGGGTACTCACAGGTGGCAATGGGGCTACCTCTCCTGGGCTACCTAGATGAGCAGCAGTGGACTTCTATTTCCCAAGCAACTCGAGTCCAGCTGGCTCTCTGTAGATCTCCTGAGTGGGGGCAGGTGGGGCTCGTCGGCCTACTTTAGAATACAGGGGCTGCCCCCGGTCCCCCAGCACTGACCCAGCCAGCCCCCTCCATGCTGCATGTCTCCATCTGGACCTTGCTGGGGCGTCTGAGAGTCCAGAAGGCCCTGCCACCAGTCTCATCTGTCTGTCTGTCTGTCTGTCTGTCTGCCTGCTGGGCGCCCCAGAGGGAGGCAGGTGTGAGTGCCGTGGTTCACCGCATCCCCTGCCGGGACATGCCCCCCACGCTCATCCGCACCACCCGCTTCACGACCAGTTTCCAGGGCATCGTGGATGCCTACGGTGTGGGCCGCTACCAGGAGGTCAACCCTGGTGAGAGCTCAGTGCCCTCAGCTCTGCTTTGGTGGAAGCCTGGGAGGGCAGCATCTACACTGGGCCTGTCCCACCCTCTGAAGATAAGGGGCGCACTCCCTGTCATGCTCTCCCACACTCTTGGGGCCCAGTGTTTATCCCAGCCACCCCCCACTCCTATGAAGCTTACAAGGGAGCTGGCAGGAGTTGAGCAAGAAAGAATGGCCAGGTTCAAGGTCTGACTCGCTCACCTCAGCAAGCATCTTAGCTTCTCTGAGCCTCGGTGGTCTCACCTGTAAAATGGGAATCAGTCTTGGAGCGGTACTAGGAAGGTGAACAGTCGTCAGGTGTGGCAAACAGCAGGCTGCGGGCCAAAGCGATACTGCTGGTGTGTTCCGTTTGGCCACACTGTGTTTTGGAAGAAGTGCACCCTCCCAGGGCCCAGGTCTGGGCCTCCATGGCATCTTGTACAGAGAGGCATGTGGGGTAGTGGGGTCCCAACTGACTGCAGGTCCCTCTCCCGCAGCGCCCTACACCATCATCACCTTCCCCTTCCTCTTCGCTGTCATGTTTGGGGACGTGGGCCACGGGCTGCTCATGTTCCTCTTCGCCCTGGCCATGGTGTTGGCTGAGGACTGGCCATCTGTGAAGTCGGCAAAGAATGAGGTGAGGCTGTGTGGGGGGCCTGGTGGGCGACAGGTGGCATGGCCCGGGCCCCACCTCATGTCCTCCACCCCCAGATCTGGCGGACCTTCTTCAGCGGCCGCTACTTGCTGCTGCTCATGGGCCTATTCTCCGTCTATACCGGCTTCATCTACAACGAGTGCTTCAGCCGTGCCACTGTCATCTTCCCCTCAGGCTGGAGTGTGGCCACCATGGCCAACCAGTCCGGCTGGAGGTGAGGCCCGCCTGCCCCACTGCCCCCGGGGTCCCGCCACCCCAGTCCCACTGCCCTGACTGCCCTGCCCACTGTTGCCACAGTGACACGTTCCTAGCCGAGCACCCGCTGCTTGCCCTGGACCCCAACGTTACTGGTGTCTTCCTGGGACCTTACCCCTTTGGCATCGACCCCGTGAGTCCTGGTTGCTGGCCCTAGGTGCTGCAGGCAAGCAGGAGGGAGGCTGATTCCGGTGCAGGAGGCTCAGCCCCGACAGACGAGGCCTCGGCCTCCTTGCCAGCCCCTCCCTGCTGCGCCGTGCAGAGAGGCATGTCATGGTGGCAGCAGCACACGGTCACTGTGGCGCCCCCTGTGCCAGGCGCTGCTCTGAGACCTTCATGTGCGATGGCCTTGCCTGTCACTCACGTGACAGCTCCCCGTTAGCATTGTTCCCTTTTGACAGGGTGTTCCGTGCCCAAGGGGACCCCGTTAGGAAGAGCTGGGGTTGGGCCCGGGTTGTCTGGCCCATCTGTGCTTAACCAGCACCCCCTGAGGCCTCTTGGGGGGTGGGGGGTGGGGGCGCATGACAGATCCTGCTGAGGCCCACAGGGGGACAGGCTGATGAGAGTGACGAGGGCGAAGAGGCCCCTGCATGACACCCGCCCCTCCTGCTACCCCAGATCTGGAGCCTGGCTGTCAATCACCTGAGCTTCCTCAACTCCTTCAAGATGAAGATGTCCGTCATCTTGGGGGTCACCCATATGGCCTTTGGGGTGATCCTAGGAGTCTTCAACCACATGTGAGAGCCCACGCTCTGGTGGGGGAAGGAGGCCGCAGGGCCAGTGTGTTTCGCTGACCCAGCCCTTCTCTGCCCCAGGCACTTCGGCCAGTGGCACAGGCTGCTGCTGGAGACCCTCCCCGAGCTGGTCTTCCTTCTGGGCCTGTTTGGCTACCTGGTCTTCCTGGTCTGCTACAAGTGGCTGCGTGTCTCGGCTGCCAGTGCCACCTCTGCCCCCAGCATCCTCATCCACTTCATCAACATGTTTCTCTTCTCCCACAGCCCCACCAACCGGCCGCTCTTCCCTGGGCAGGTGGGCCAGGGCTGGAGGGAAGGGCACTCCCCACACAGGCCCCCTGCTCAGAGCTGCCAGATCTTCCCCTGAGAGACAGGGATGCAGGCCTGAGGCCGTGAGACGCGGAGGTCCAGGGACTGGGCAGCATGAGGCTCCCATCCAGGTGGCACACAGTGGGTCCCGGAATCCTGTGGCCCCTTCTCTCTGAGTATTGCTGTCGCAATGATGTGTGGGCCCCCTGCCAGTCGAGCTGGGTGTGCGGCCTGCAGGGGCACCCTGACTCCAGCCTCTGCCCCTGTAGGAGGCGGTGCAGTCTGCACTGGTGGTCCTGGCCCTGGCCATGGTGCCCGTCCTGCTGCTTGGCACCCCCCTGTTCCTCCACTGGAAGCATCGGCGTCACTTGAAGAGGAGGCACACTGGCCAACTGCAGGTAGAGGTGGTGCCGCTGCCAGCCCAATACACCCCTGGCTTGCTCCACGTTCCCCAAGTGACTGTGAGCAGGCAGCAAGGGACCGCACAGCCCTTCTGCGCCAGGGCTGCTGATGCCTGCTCCCCGTTCCTAGGACGAGGTCAAGACGGGGCTTCTGGACTCCACGGACACGTCCGTGGCCGGCTGGGGCTCTGGGGGCTCTGATGAGGAGAAGGCGTGGTGCTCAGGGGACCAAGAGGCGGCTGAGGTGGGTGTGGTACCTCCCCAGGAGGGGGTGGCAGCCGGCCTGGCTCGCCCCTCACTGCCACTCTCCCTCCCCCAGTTTGTTCTCTCTGAGGTACTCATGCACCAGGCCATCCACACCATTGAGTTCTGCCTGGGCTGCATCTCCAACACGGCCTCTTATCTGCGCCTCTGGGCCCTGAGCCTGGCCCATGCCCGTGAGTGACCTGTGTGGTGGGTGGCCCGCTACAGCCAGGTCCTGGCTCCATCTCACACACACAGAGCTGCTGGCTGGGCAGCCTGGGCAGGCCACTTCTCCAGGCCTCAGAGAAGGTTTCGGGATGCTGAGGGGACTGCATGGGAGGCCCCGGGTCTCCACTGCTGCCCCTTTACCCACAGAGCTGTCGGAGGTGCTGTGGGCCATGGTGATGCGTGTGGGCCTGGGCCTGGGCCGAGAGATGGGTGTGGTGGCCGTGGCGCTGGTCCCCATCTTCGCCGCCTTTGCCGTGATGACCGTGGCCATCCTGCTGGTGATGGAGGGGCTCTCGGCCTTCCTGCATGCGCTGCGGCTGCACTGGTGAGCGGCTGGGCAGCCGGGTGGC
Organism: Anoura caudifer; assembly: GCA_004027475.1. Lineage (NCBI taxonomy): Eukaryota > Metazoa > Chordata > Mammalia > Chiroptera > Phyllostomidae > Anoura > Anoura caudifer. Next base: position 21,567 of record PVKU01008344.1, read on the forward strand.
CCATGCGGTGGGGGCAGGGGGCAGGGCCTATCCCTCACCGGCTCCCCCTCCTCGCCCCAGGGTGGAGTTCCAGAACAAGTTCTACTCGGGCACTGGCTACAAGCTGAACCCCTTCACCTTCGCCGTGGACGATGAATAGTGCTCACTGGCGGCCATGCCTGTGCCCAGGCCCAGGCCCAGCTGCCTGAGTGAGGCTGGAAAGGAATAAAGAGCAGAAGGCCCAGGACTGTGTCTGGGTCCTCTCTGGAAGGCAGGGGTTGGGGAGGCTGGTGCGGTGTTGCCAGTGCCAGCTCAGCAGAGCCCTGGGCTGCCTTGGTGCCTGTCCCTCCCAGCCTCCTTTACAGATGAGCAGGGTGGCAGGCACTGGTCCAGGGTCTGGGGCCTCCAATAATCAAGGAGAGAGGACCCATGGGCACATCTGTGATAGTCCCAGACAGTCGGGGGGCAAGACCAAGGAGGGGTGTTCCCAGCACATTCTAGCTCAGGGAGTCTTCCCGGGTGGCGCCCAGGAAGGCAGCATCTGCCCCTGGCAGTGTGCAAACTGGCTGCAGGAGGATGTTCCACATGCCCCAGGTGGGGAGGGTGGTGCCTGGCACGAACTGGCAGTAGTCCCATCCCTCGTGCTGGTGTTGGCCCCAGGCATGCGATGCTCTGATGCAGAGAGCAGCCTGGGACACTCTGTGCAGGGTGAGCAGTGGTGTCGTTCGTACGCCAGCGGCCACCACCCGGCAGAGAGGGCAGAGGCTGGCTGCCAGGCAGCTGCAAGGGTCAGGAAGAGGGCTGAGCTGGACTCCAGGCTGGCCTCATCATTGTGGGAGGCTGGGGCCTCTGCTATCTCCTTGGGCATGCAGTCTGGCTGCCCTGACACTGTCCTCCCTCTACTGGGGTTGGGGGTGGTGTCCTGGAGTTTTCTGGCCTGGGTCCCACCACCGGCTGGGAGGCAGAGCCAATGCTGTTCAGAGGCCTGGTTTTCTCCACAGGGCAACCCCCAGTACAAAGGACTCTCTAAGGCTAGACACTCTGGGCACAGTGAGCCAGGTGGCCCAGCCCCACCATCACTGTGGCTCCGAGCTGCCCAGCTGCTGGGAGGAGGCTGTCCCTCAAGACCCCCAGATGCCAGGCAACCCCACATGCCTGGCAAGGAACCAAGGAAGCTGGTGCATGGGCCTGGGGGGCTGTGGGGAACCTGGGCTCAACCCAGGCACCAAACCTCACACCTTCCTGGGAAGCAGAGCTGCAGGGTGGGGGTGGTGACAGAGGGACTGTGTGGTGTTTTGTGAGGAGGCAGGTGTGATCCCAGGGAGATGCTGGCTGGTTGGCCTTGCCTTATCTGACATGTGGCTGGTGAGCAGCCAGTAGCAGGAGTCTGCATGTGGTGGGACATATGCAAAGGCTCTGCAGTGAGTGTGGCAGGGATCTGGGGTATGGTCATCTGCACTGCAGACAGGCCTGATCCCTGCTCAGTCTAACACAGGAGAGAACTGAGAACAGATCAGAATGTCAGGAAAAGCCATGCATGTGGAATAACAGCGCTGGGCCAGGGAGGGTATGTGTGTGTGGGGGGTCTCAAGAATGGCTGGGAGCCCATCACCCAGGCTGGGCCCCAGCGCACCCAGGTGGGGGAGACAGCAAGAGACCTGGTGTCTTGAGGAAGAGGAAGGCTGGGGTGAGGGTGAGGCAGCAAGGGATGGCCACCTAGCCTTGCGGGCACGGGGAGGGGGGGTGGCTGGCAGCTTTATTTGAAGCAGGGTCTCACATAAGAGCTCAGCATCACTTACTGCTTAGTTTTACTGCTTGGACATCAAAACATGCACCTGGTGAAATATTAAATGTCTACGAGAGAACGCTGGGGCACCTCTCCCGCCAGGCCCAGGCCCTGCCGCCCCCCCACTGCACGCTGTGGCCATAGTCAGCATGACTCAGGACACAGCCACGGGTGACAGCTGAAGATGGTTTTTATTTTTCCACTGATTGTATAGTACAATCTCTGTGGTGGCAGAAATGTATGCACAGAACAATTCAAATAAGATCAGATTTTTAAAAAAGCATTTATCCCAAAGGACAGTTAACATACATGAATTTCACAGCTACACTCTATCGACGCCCCCACAGGCCACAGGCTGCTGGTTCCCACTGGGATGATGTTGGGGGAGTCAGGAAGCGGTGAGGGCAGGGACCACTGGCCACTGAGAGCCCTGGCCCAGGTTTCCAGCTCCCTGCCTGGCATACCAAGGTGCCAGGGACCCAGGGTCAGCCAGCCCTGTCATACAACTGCCAGCTCCAGGCTGGACAGAGTAGTGGAGGAGAAAGGGCTGCCGAACGGGAGACAGAACCCCTCCTCTGCTCAGGGAAGGCAGATGGGGGGTGGAGGGCAGCTGTCTGCACACCCCCATGCTGTCCCTGACCCAGCCGCTGGCTAAGGCCAGGGTTAATAAAGCACATTCAGGGGGAGGAGGGTGTGGCAGAGGGGGAGAGTCGCTGGCACAACAAGAGCGCACACCAGGCCCCAGGAGCGACGTTCACAGCATGGAGACAGCAGCTTGCACCTGTTATGCACAGTCTGTGGTCTCGAACATCAGCCATTTGGACCAAAGGGTGAAAGAGCAGCTTCCAGAGACTGGGGGGCAGGCCACCAGCAATGTCACAATCCGTCCTGTACCCCGCCACCCTTGGAAGCGAGCAGTGTCTGCATACATTGCTTCCTACAGAGAGCCGGCCCGGTGCGCACCAGCAGGCCCGTTCAAGTCCTATAAAAACCAACGTTGGCCAGAAGCACCGTGCTCGCACGGTGGCTGGCTGCACGCCCAACTGCGAGCTTCAGGCCCTCCCAGGACTGCAGGGGCCAGAGCTACCGCACTATTGCACTATTGCACTGTGTTTCTGCTGCCGAGCTCGTGTCAGAGGCCTAGTGAAATCGTAGAACAAGATATGAAATAAATGTTACTCAATTTTAATACAGTCTTTCGTATCATACACATCTGTGTGCGGCAGCAAGACATCCAAGCTCCTTGCCGCAGGGACAGGAGTCGCAGCGGAGGCCTGCCGGCTCGGCCGCCCCATGCAGGCCAGGGATGGAGTGCAGGAAGTCCTCCTGGGCGTCACACCCCCAGCTTCCTCTTCTGGTCGAAATAGGCATCAAACCGCGCTTGGGCATATTCCTAGGGGACACAAGGAACCGCTCTCACTCAGGGCTCCCACAATCCCGAATGTGGCCTGGTCCCATCCAGCCTGGTCCACCGACAGCATGGCAGGGCTCCACCCCGCTGGCCATGGGCTGCCTGGGAGCCCCTGCTCCAAAGCGGTCTTCTTGCACTGTTGTTGGCCATGTCCAGCCCACACCTTCACCCTGAAGACACCCTGCGTGGTCACCGTGGCCAGCATGGCCCCACTGCCCAGGCAGGGCTTTGTCTATGCACCCGCGGCTACCTGGCTCCCCACCTCACTTCCCTAGCGACCCTGGCACCGACAGGCGGACCTTAGCAAAGGGTCCTCTTCCACAGTGCCCGTCAGAGAAGTCTGCTTTGTCTTACAGTGTCATTTGACCATGACCCCAAAATTGCTTCAAAAACCCAAATCTGCCCTGGCTGGTGTAGCTCAGTGGATTGAGCGCGGACTTGTGAACCAAAGGATCACAGTTCGATTCTCAGTCAGGGCACATGCCTGGGTTGCAGGCCAGGTCCCGGCAGGGGACGCATGAAGGCAACTATACATTGATATTTCTCTCCCTCTCTCCTTCCCTTCCCCTCTAAAGATAAATAAATAAATGTTTAAAAAAATTAAAAAATAAAAACTCTGAATCTCCCCATTTCTTTTTGCCTCACAGCCCCTGTGCGTTCTCACACCCCTGCCTAGAGGCAGGAGTCATCCCCATACAGGACCAAAGATGCAAAACCAGTCATTTCCCACCACCCATCCCAAAGCAAGGGGCCACTCCAGGCCTCTGTGCACCCGCCCCCCGCACCAGGACGCCCCAGCACACTCATGCAGCGGCAGAGCGCTGAACTACATGGTTAACGGTGTCCATGACAAGGACTGTTCTTAAGGCTGGAATACAAGGACAGCCTGGCCTGGCAGACTGCCTGCAAGAAGGATGTCTAACTCCATCAGCACCAGCTTCCACCTCTAAGCCAGGCGCTGGAGACCAGAGCCCGGACTGGGAACAGATGAAATGCACACCCCTGCACGCCACCCTCGGGTTCTGTGTTGGCAGAGCCCGAAGCAGGGCTGGGCTTCCCGAGTCTGTCTCCCCAACAGCCGCTCTCAGGAGCACAGGCCTACAGAGCCCTGAGCGGATGCAGCGGAGGCGGCCTGCGGGTCCTGGGAGGGTGGCCAGATGGCACAGGCAGACACAGGGTCAGCCAGAGTGCCTTCGGTGATGCAGCCCTTCTCCCGCAGCTCCCGGGCCCCTGGTTCAGATTCTCGTGGGGAACCCTCTTTCACCACCGAACAGCCACATGCACTGCAGCTCTTCCCCCAGAGACAAACAGAGAAACCACACCCCAAACACGTACCATGTATCCAAATTCAATGGATGAAATCTTGGCCTGTACGATGGACCAAAGTCCCCAGAAAAAATGGGACGCAAGGGCAAACCTGTAATTATAGAAGTAGGAGACCACGTGAAAACCTGGGCGGCACCCACCAGAGAACCAGAGGTCACTCCTGCTGGATAGACATTCCATCTCATTCAGACTCGTCTGGACGTCGAGTGTCCGCCTGGGCAGACTCAGCGGGGCTGTGGCCCACAGCGGGATGCAGCCACTGTTCTTGCTCCGCCTTTGGCAGGTGTGGACACACCCCACTGCCTGTCCCTGGTACATAGAACTGCAGTCACAGGGCTCGTGTGAGGCCACGGTGGCTGAGCCAGCAAAGCCTGGGCTACAGACAGATCCCCCATGCCCATGTGAAGGAGCACCAGCACCCGCCACCTGCCACACTCACTGGCCCAGGGAGGAGACTCGACCTCCAGCAGGAGCTGCCCCTCCCCGAGGCAGGGCAGAGAAAGCAGGCACAGGACAGGGTGGGCCAGTCACCCTCTAGGCTGTGCCACACCCATGCCACCATTCACCACATTCCTCGCATTCGTACCTTTGGGCTTCTGGCAATTGAAGAAAAGCTCTAATCCTGGAAGAGCTCTCCAGCCTCCTCCTCACTACCCGTCCCTCTCCTCGGCAGCCCGGACCACCGCTGCCCCTGCTGCGTGGGCCTCCTCTGCCTTCCTTCCAGCCCCTCCTGGCTGAGCTGCCCACGAAGCCCAGGGCGCACACTCAGGAAGCAGGGTGGGCGTGTCTGAAGACCGCTGGGAGCCCTGACTGGTGTGGCTCAGGGGGCTGGCAGAGGGTCAAGCGACCAGAATAATCCCCAGTCAGGGCGCATGCCTGGTCGGCAGATTCGCACTCCGGTCGGGACACACGCAAGAGGCAACCAGTCGCTGTTGCTCTCACGTGTGGATGCTTCTCTCCCTCTCCCCGCTTCCTGTCCCCTCCTGCTAGACCATGAAAAGGTGCTCCACGAACTGGTGCAGACAGAACAAGGTGGGCCACAGTTCCTTAAACAGTTGTTTTCACCAAAGAGTCTCCTAGGAAACCCCAAAGAATCTCAGTAACTCAGGCCTAGCCCTTTGTGGGGTCTGAACGTCTCCCAAGCCCCACTTTCGGAGCTGATGAAGGGCAGTTAAAAGTAAGACTCAGCACCAACAGATACATTTTTCACTGTTTTCTAGGAGACTCCTGGTCAGATGGCGCCCGCCAGTCCACGAGCATCAGAGACCAGGGTGCGGGCCTGGGCAACAGCCCGCCCAGCACGTCTCCCACATGGGGTGCAGGGGCGGAACCCCACATGAACATGCTGCCTCCATGTGCGGGCCTCGCTCCCCCTGCCTGCCAACGCCAGGATGCACTCAGCGGCCCGCCAACACCGCGTGGACAGAGTACGGTCTAAGGCACAGTTACCGAGCGCTCCTAGAACACTCCGCAGCCAAGAAGCATCCCCACTGTACTCTATGTGGAGCAGGGGTGCCAAACTCATTGTTACCAGGGTCACCAAGGTGCCTTCAAAGGTCCGAATGCAACGTTAGGACTGTACAAATGTGACTACTCCAAAACAGCTATATGAGAGCTTGGGGCTGCCACCAGGTAGAAATAAGGTGCTGGGCCGGATTCAGCTGGCGGGCCTCGGGTTTGCCACCGGTGACAGAGGTCAGCTATCTTCGCAAATCAGCAAAGGAGAAACATTACCTATTGACTTCAACCAGCATTTCTTCTTCCATAATGGCCTTTTCTTCATTACTGAGGTTTTCAAATTCATTTGGGAATGCAGCCAAGTAACTGGAAATAAAATGGAGCTAAAAAAAAAACAAAAAAAGGACAAAAAACAAAACTTAAGGAAGGACCAGTGAGGGTTAGCGACAGACACTGTGAGGTGCACACCATCTAGGTCAGGCGGAGGGGCCCCCCCACATGCACTGGGCCCAGGGGACCTGGAGGCGGCCTCATCCGGAGTGGTCACCAGGGGGCACCAGAGTTCCACCGGAGCCGGGCCGCAGAGTTGACAAGGCAGGGTAGGAACCTAAGGCTACTTCTGGAGAAAGTAATTTAACTAGAATGGCTTTTTAATTCTAATCCACATTCATGCTTTGCACCTGTGATGGATCGTAAAGCAGGCTAAGTCCACCCCCAGCGCAGCTAGGCACCAGGCTCTAGGGCAGCGGTGTCCGATCTTTTGGTGTCTCTGCGACACACTGGAAGAAGAGTTGTCTCGGACCCCAGTAAACACACTGTGACATGTCATCACACAAGAAACCTCATGTTTTAGTTTACGACTTCATGTCGGGCTGCACATCCTGAGTGGCATGCGCCCTACAGGCCAGACGCCTCTGAAGGGCCTCCTGACATCCCCTCAGAGTGGAGCCCCCCAACCAAGATGCCTCGGTTTTTACCCACTTATTACTCATGAAGTGGCAACATCTGATTTTGGTTTAGAGACGAGACAGTTTACCTGGGGTTGTCCCAGGTTCCACATGTTTAGTCCACATGTGAATTAGAAGGTAGGAAGCCCCTGGTTCTTGACTATTTCACACTCCATCAAAAGGCAAACCACCGATGCCTTCTTTTGTAAACAAGAGAAGGGCTGTCAGTCACCCTTCCCTCATTAGCTGGTTACCTGGCTGGAATGCCCTCCCTCTCCCTCTGCCTCTGTTCCCTGTGTGGCCTCTGCCACCTTCCTCCTCTCAAGTCAGCTCTCATGCTCCATGACCAGAAAGTGCCACTCAGGTCCGAGCGCTGTTGCAGGCAGGGCACCGCGCAGGAGGTGCGTGCCGGCATGCGCTAGATCCAGAACAGCACTGCCTGGAGCTCGTTCCCACACACTCACTCTCTCCCCACAACAGAGCAGTTTTCATAGGCGAGGACACTGAGTGGCAGAAACATCCGGGGAGTTACAGCCAGCAGTGGCGGCTCTGGGGCTCAAATCCAGGCAGATTCGTTTTTAAAGCCCAGGCCCAAGCCACTGCACGAGCAGGGCTAAAACTTCTGGGACACACTGAATGCTGAACCTGGCAGATAAAGACAGAAAACTTGAGTTCAACTGATCAACACCCTAACGGAACAGAAACCAATGACCTTCCCTCCAAAAAAGTCCAAGTCCCAGAATGCATGACGAGCAACGTCCCCCAATCTTGCCAAGAACAAGATACCTTTCATCTCATATAAATGTGTCCCAGAAAACACAAACGGAGATTCAGCTCACTTTAAAAGACTAGTACAATTCTGATTCCAAGAGCAGATGAAATCATTTAGAAGTGAGCATAAAGGGCCCAGAGGCACACAGCAGAGGAATGCCTAAACAGGGTGTCACCACCAGAGCATGACAAGGTGGCGCAGCTCCTTCACACCTCACTGCGGAAACTCCAGAACGGGTTTGCATCTAAAAACAACTCGCCAATAAACTGAAGAGTGAAAAGCATGAGCAGACCTTTCTGCATCTATGATAAAAACCAATACCTCAATGTGACTTCCAAAACCTCCCAGCAAACAAAGAACAAGCACTTCCTTCAGTCTCCCCGCTGTGTAGCAGGGTGGTTACAGCTGTGTCCCCCAACATGAAATCCGCCTTCTTACTGACGCCTCCACCCCCACCCCCCGCTGGTTTGGGAGCCCTCACCCCCAGAGCGGCCCGGCTTTGGGAGAAGTCTAATTTAGCTTCAGCACGGCATGGAGCTGAGCCCAGAGACTGCTGCTGTGTTCTCTCCCCCCAGGCTTTTTCCCACTTTCTCCCACACCTCCTTTCCATACAGTATGACTGAGAGGTCCAGACCATCCTGGTCACTTGGGACATACTCAAGTTCCTCAGATGCAGCCTTAAACTACAGCCAGAAAAGAGCTACACAGTTTTGGCCCCACAACAAGCCCACACTTACACGGCCACCCTAGAGCATGGGCTGCCTATGAAACCCCTGCTCAGCGAGCGACAGCAGCAGGTAAATGCACCCCTGGCCTCTGCAACTGCCTCCAACCAGGCAGGACACCCCACAATGGTGGGTGGCGGAGCTGCTGCCCACCACAGGCTCACAGAGGCAGGCCTGGAGCACTCCCCAAGCCCGGCTGCAATGGGGGGCTGAGGAATGGAAGAGAGGGGTTCTCGGGAGACAGTCCCCGTCCCTGGAATCCCCTAACTCAGGACAGGAAAGAGGACCTTAATAGTACCACAGCTCCCAACTCATGGGGCCGAGAGCACTCCTCTCCGCGCAGCGGGAAAACGGATGGGAGTCAGGGACCTGCACAGAGACAGCCGAAAAGCAGAGGCTGCACTTTTTAGAAAAACTACAAAGAACTACAAAGGAGGCTGCTCTCCTCTCTGGCAAAGCCAGACTCAAAAATCAAGTTTGTGTCTACATTTAGCAAAAAGAAAATAAAAAAACGTTCAAAGCAAAAGGGTTTGCCTAACCATTTACAATTTAAGAAGGACATCTTTAAAAATGCAGATGTAATCTAACTGCATGGAACTGACTTGGGTAATTTCCCGACTAACCAGTGCACACCCCAGCGCTCACCTGCTGTCTCCTCGTGGGGAACTTCAGAATGTTTGCTGTGAAGAAAGGGTACTTTTCATAGGTGTAGTCATACATCCACTCACAGAAATGGTTCCCAATGTCGAATCCCCTGAAAAAGAGGCAACGTGTGCAGAGAATGCGGCGACCCACCCACCACGAGGCACCTGCTCACAGAAAGAAAGAGGCTGGGTCATGAGCACCCCTCACGGCAACAAGCTGGATTCCCTGAGGTCCTAGGAGGAGCCCTGCTTCAGGGACAGGGACAGCCACAGCCAACGGGGCTGTCACCACAACCATAGCCAAGAGAAGCAACAAAGCACCACCCAGCTCTTTCGAGAGCATTCTCCTGCTATCAGTACTTTTACAAAAGGAAATTACCTGTGAGCTCAGAGAAAAGTACCCAGTTCTGGATTCTGACCACACACAGCCCTGCTCCCTCCAACAGAAGCTGAGGACGGGCTGCGTCACCCACACGGCCATTGTGGGCACAGGCACAGAAGGTGCTGGTTTCTAGAAGAAACTGACTTAGAGCAGCACTGGTACCTATTTCCCCAGGACTGTTTCACAGGTGCACTCAATCAAAACGACATGGAAATAAAAACACTTAAAACATAGTATACCTGTAGTTATAACTGCTGTATTCAAAGTCGATAAGCATCAGTTTCTGGTTCTCAGATTTCTCCCTCCCTTCCAGCAGCAAGATGTTACCTGCAGAAAGGTTTGCGTGACATGAGGCTGCCTCTGGGCAGGCTTCATACTCGAAGGCCCCGTCCTGAACAGCACAGCCAGCGAGTGAAAATGGCAGTGGCTGTTCCCAGTGGCTGTGACGGGAAGTGGAGGCAGATGGACCTGCCCAGGAGCAGAACTCAGTAAACACACACCTCGTCCGCACCCCCTGTCCTCCCCACACATCTGCCAACACTGGCCAGTGGACCTCCCTCCCACACAAAACTGGCCGACATGTCTACGTCCTGCGTGACTAGCCCCACTCAGCCAGTGCTGCTCACTGCGGAGGGCGGGGCCCCAGCGCGGCCCGGGAGGCACTGGTCCTTGTGCTGCTCCCAGGACAGAAAGGCATCCAACAGTGAAGGAGCAGGTGCCTAAGGGAGGCTAAGGCCTTCCCTCCAGCTCCCAGTTTAGCGAATATTCTGATTTCTGCTATGAGTACAGTTTTTTACAGAAATGGGATCATACCCTGCATGTTTTCCTAAAATGTACCTTTTTCTTTTAATGTATCCTGGAGACTTTCCTGTTGGTCTGTATGAAGCTCACCGTTTCTTTTTCACAGCTACACAGAACTTCCTGTCTGGCTGTAGTCACATTATTCCTCTACCCCTCTCCCTCCCCGGAGCCCTGCACCCACCACCCCGGGTGGCAGTCTCTCAGCACGCGTGCACCACGGGCAGCAGCTCTCACCTTCCTGGCAGTCATTGTGACAAAACACGACTGGAGACGGAGTGGACTCCAGCAAGGACCTGGAAGGGAGGGTCCACTGTTACTCACCAAGCCGATGAGAAGCCAGTGCGGAGAGCCCTGCATTCCCAGCTCGCCCTGCACCGGCTGGCACTCCAAGCCGGCCTGCAGCTCGGGGCGGTGTTTGTCACGTTAGCTGTGAAAACTCCGTCATGAGCGGGGCAGGCCCGAGTACAGGCGGCAGGACCGGTGCTCCGGCTCTGCACCCCGGTCGTCCCCTGGGGGTCCCCCCCATGCAGCTACCGCTTGGCCCGCAGTCCCCACTCCAAGGGCCAGCTCTGACCACCAACCAGAACACATCCCTTCGTGTCAATCTATTTTGTCCTCTGGTTTCCTTCACAGCACCTGTCACAGCTTAAGGTTACTGTATTTGTTCACTTGGTTTCTGTCTTCCTTGATGTAACAGAAGCTCCCTGAAGAACGTCTCGGTTCTGTTTCTGCCCAGCAAGCCCTCGAAGACTGACAGTTTAGAGGCATGCGTACTCCCACTTGCGGGCAGTGTGCCAGGAGCCTGCACCCTGAAAACTCCATGGTGGTGTCTCCTCAGTGAGCGATGTCACACTTCTTCCTGTTTCCCCCAAAGCTTGAACTGTTCCCCTCGCTGGAGGACACCCCCCAGCTGCCACCACGGCAGGCCATTCTGGTTTTGTTTCAGAAGAAACTGACTGCCCTAGTCACTGAGCACCCCTATGGAAGTGCACCCCCACCATGGAACCTTTGTGGATGACCAAAAAGTGGTGTCACTCGTGTAAAACCAACTCCAGGGGACAAAACCCACTGTTCGAAGAACCTGTCCTACAAAGCCACTGTAAACGCCAGGCCTGAGGCCATGCTTAGTAAGTCATTACTGATAATGTTTTAGCGACTAAGAATATTTGAATTTTTGGACAGATGTACTTTCCAAGTCTGAAAATGGAAGCAAATACTCACCTCAGGTTTTTCAGTTCCAAAGGTAGGTTGTAACTGAGGAATCTGTGCAGCTGCTTCACTTTGGTCTCCCCGGTAAATTTAATTCTCAGCACTTGATTTAAGTATCTTATAAAAAAGGACAAAAAAGCATTACTCAATTCGCGGTGGCTTGTCCCTGGGCTCAAGTCACATGTAACCATGCAATCAGGGTTCCCGGTCTCCATAACAGGGATAGAGGGGTGGGCCCGGGGCTCAGGGTGCCCTGGGAAACAGACCCCTGCCTGCCCGTCTGCTCAGTGGCATCTCTGCAAGGTCTCCCTTCCCGGTTCAGGGACTGACCTGACGTGCAGCAGAGACCCAGTCACCAGGCAGACTCTGCCCACTCACGGCTGCACTCCAGTAGACCTCAGGGCCTTCCCACTGGGGGCCGGCTGTGCTCGCCCCACACCTGGGGGCTGCCTACATAAAACTAAGTGAGAGCCAAGGGGCTGACCACTTACTTTTCCATTGTTCCAAAAAGCCATTTTGGTTCCTTATTGAATGGCATTTTCATTCCATGAAATGTGGCCATTTTCTCAGCTATTTCTGCAGAAACAGCTGGCAAACTTAATTCTTCCGTGTCTAATCGCCGGCTCTGAAATAAAAGGGGTTAAAAAATGGCATTTCTCCAGGTAACCTAGGAAGTGGGAGCTCACACCACCTTTGAGAACAAAGTGCCAGGTTTTGTGGGGCACCTGTATCTCAAGCCAGTGCTCAAAATTCCCCCACAAACCGCCTCTGAGCCTGAAGACGGTGACCCAGCAATAGCCAGGTCACTTCTTAGTGAGGGGCTGGTTGGTCACCTTCCAATGTCAACCTCACTTCAGACCCTTTTAATTGAAAGCCGTTCCCATCTAGTCGGTGACTCGGCCCTCTGCTCGCTCTGCCCAACACGGAAGTGGACACACCCTTCTGCAGCCAACACTCCAGGTCTCCAGATCATCTGGCGGCCTGGCTTCCAGCTCTCAGCAGCCGGGACAGCCCATGCTGACCCACACAGTTGAGCCAGGTCCCACCATTCACAGGGCATCCCCAGGACCTACTTAGTCTGGCACAGAGAAGGTTCTCAACAGAGAAACAGAGGCACCCAGCCGGTGGGACTTCGCCCCAGCTTCCTAACGAAGCCTGCGGCCGCACTTGTGTGACCATCTTTCCACAACTGGTCACGTGGAGCTCAGTCCGTCTTTCCCACACAAACTGGTCCCCTAAAAAAACCCCAAGACATTTCTCTGAAAACCCGAAGTGGGACAGCCCAGGGGTTAAGAGTAAATGCCCCAAGCTAGAAACCACCCCTCAACTTCTGGCTTCCATATTCACATCAAAGCAGCAGAGCCGAGGGCCCATTACTTAGACTCATGCCTCGTCTTAAATGTCTGTAAATGCCAGCAGGACAGGAAGCCCCTCATGGGACTGCTCTGCAATGAGCTAGTGCAGACATGCGGACCAGTCTCTGGGCCAGCACCTAACCAGAGTGTCTCCCCACGCGGCAGGTGGCTTACAACTGAGGCCGAGGCCCACGGAGAACACCAGGCTCAGAGTTCCCCTCAACTCTGGGTCTTCCACAAGTGACCATGACATGCAACAGGGACAGGGCTTCTAGGAGCAGGACACCGAGGACTAATTAAAGCAACTCACTCAGCTTGCAGAGCTGCTAAAAAATACCAGTGATTTGTTCAGCAACACAGGAAATGTAAAGCTAACATGCTCAGAGACAAAGAAACCTCAGGGTCCTGAGTTCCATCCCTGGTGCAGAGGAAGTGCATATGAGACTGTCTCCTATTCCTAGAGATGACTGCCCCCCTGTGCCCTCTGAAAGGCGGGGTTCATCTTGCCCCATGCCATGATTGAGAGACAACCTGGAAATAACACATGGAATCGGGTTTAGCCAAGTGAAATCATCATTTCTGTGACCAAAGCCAGTTACCTGCTGGCGGTTTCACAGCGGCCCCCCCGGTATCGTAACAGAACTTCTCCAGAACACGCCACTATATACAACAGGCCCGCGAGCATGCACTCCGGAACCGGGGCGGCAACCCCGCCCCCACGAGGCAGTCCCAGTACGGAGCCATGGTCAGTGGCTCCCCGCTTTTTCTGAAATGAGTTTTCCCGCATAGTTACTTATGGAGCAAGTTTTAACTTGCTCCTACTGGGCTCTATGAAAACAGTATGACCCTGTGTGCAATCTTCTGCAGCTTTACCTTATCAATCAATACCATTTTTAAGATGCAACCATGTTGCCACTTGTAAACATATGAAGTCTTACATTTGCAAAATTCTTTCCAATACTTTTATGATCTCATTTGATTCTCATACCAGATTTACTCTTTCCTGGGAAAAAAATGTGGATAAAACTACAACCAAGTTCTAAGGCACGTGCCGGGAAGAGACTAAAAGTGAACTCTGCTAGAATGAGTGACACCCACTGGTCTGAGAGGCCCCAGGGCGGCAGCCAGCACACACTCGCGCCACTGTAGGCTGTGGGATTAGACGGAGAAAGCCCCTCCCCCGCAGCCCCCAGCTGGATGCAGGTAGAGTCCTGGCAAGCAGAGCATCCCCTTGCCAGGTGTCCCTGTGCCCGGCACTGCATGCAGACACAAGTGGCTAAGACACCATGTGAGGCAGGGCCTGGAAAAGCGGCCACAAGTGACCCTAGTGCTCAAGGAGCTTTGCAGGTTTCGAGTGGGCTCCCTTCTCCACATCTGCAGGCCTGGTGCAAGGGAGACACAGGCCAGCAAGGCTCAGCATCTGCACCCAAAGGAGCTACTGCCCATACCCATGCTCACTTTAACAGGCTCCTGAGGCTGGGGCCCACTGCAGGGAGGAGTGGGAATCCCATCCCACCCCCAAGTCTAAGCAAGGCTGGGCTACCAGATGTTAGAGCAACATTAACAATGCCTGAGGCCAGCAAGCAGTCTGAACTCAGAAACAGAGTCAGAGCCAGGCCTGGACACGTGAGAGGAGCCTGGCGGGCGCACAGGGACAGGGAGGCGCCCAACAGAGAGGGAGGACAACAGGAAACAGGGCAAAGAACAGCGGTGGTCCTGGCAAAGACCGGGGGGTGGGGCACGGAATGGCCAGGGCCACGTACTGTGCAGCCAGTCCACAAGGAGGCCCCACAGGTGAGAGGAGCACAGCAGAAGGGGGATATTAACAGGGCAGGCAGCTTTGGGGGACAATGGATGTTACATCTCACACATTTTTTATTTTTGATTTGGATAAACATATCTTTGCAGAAAAGATAGGATCTGATGCAAATTCAATAGAAATTTGTTTTTTCTTTATTTCAGACACACTTTAAGAATGTAGGTCACATTTACTATTTAGGCCCCAGCATCTCAGATGCCAGCAGCCACAAGACAGAGACTCCGCCCTTCTCATGGAAGACACACCAACCCCTGAGTCAGTTGCAAGCTCTTACCGGGATGAACTGCTCCAGGCGGCCTTGTGGAAAGATGCCGTACAGCTTTGGCCCCAGCGACCTCTCTGCAAGAATGGCGAACATCACGCTCTCCAGAACCATCGCCTCGGCTCCCTGAAACAGGGCAACACAGCAGATGTCACCAAGGGCCAATGCCACCCAGGCATCAGAGTGCTTCCCCATGAGCAGGGTCACCTAGTCTAAGAAGCCCATGGGACACCGTCAAGCATACCGACATCTGCATCGTGGGGGTGCCGGAAACAAGGGGGAGCGAGAAACTGAAAACCTGGTCCTGTGTGGAAGAATGACGACAGAAACCTTCCCTAAGCTGGCGGAGGAAACAGATGCAATCCAGAAAGCACAGTATCCCAGACAAGATGAACCCAAAGAGGTCCACACCAAGACATGTCATAATTAAATTATAAAAGGCTAAAGACAGAGAGAATCTTAAAAACGGCAAGAGATAAGCAGTTAGTTACCTAGAAGGGAGCTCCTGTAACACTGTCAGAAGATTTCTCAGCAGAACCTTTGCAGGTCAGAGGGACTGGGCAAGAAATAATTCAAAGTGATGAAATGCAGGGACCTACAACCAAGACTGCTCTACCCAGCAAAGCTGTCATTTATAACTGAAGGTCGTATACAGAGCTCCCCAGACAAGAAAAAGCTAACAAGTTCATCACCACCAAGCCAGTATTATACAAGTGTCCTCCTCAGGAAGAAAAAAAAAAAGATAAAAAATATGAATAAAATGACAATACGTACATATCTATCAACAATCGAATCTAAAAAACAAAACATGAACAAGCAGCCCCGGCTGGGGAGCTCAGGCGGTTAGAGCACAGTCCCAATGCACTAAGGTGGTGGGTTCGATCCCTCGGCAGGACACTTACAAGATTCAACCAAAGAAAGCATAAATAAGTGGAACAAAATGATGACTGTCTGTCTCTCAAATCGATACAATAAAGTAGTACAAATCTGGTAGTTACAGAATACTATGGGGATGTATAGCACCTTACAGGGAATATATCAATACTCTAGTAACTACATAGGTGTCAGGTGGGTGCAAGACGTAACGTAATGGCCACTTAGTTATACAGTGTCTGGTCACTGGGGTGTGTACACCTGACACTCACACACTACTGATGGAAATTTAAAACATTAAAAAAGAAAAAAAGAAGCGTCTCCATGGAATACGATCCGAACAGACACCGTTCAAAATAAAATGGAGCTCCTGAAATCATGCTCACCTTACAAAAGTGAACTGAGACAAAGGAAACTACTGGCAAAGGACACGGGGCTGCCCTACAGTAAAAACCAGTTCAGTCACCTGTGGGGTAGATGGATTTTCTGGTGACCCCCCCACGGTTCTAGCCTGGCCACCATCTGGTGTGCCCCCCACAATCATGGCCTGACCGTCACCCTGGGAGGCCCAACCCTGACTTACTCAAGCTCTGCATGAGTGACGGCTACGAACCATACTGGGCCCCCCGCAAACCCACACACTGCGGTCCCCACCCCGGTGCCATAGAGCCTGGAGGCGGCGCTTTTGCGAGGTGACTGGGTTAGGGGAGGTCCTGAGGGGGAGCCCTAGGGGTCAGTGTTCACAGGAGAGCTCTGCTCATTCTTGCTCCCCCTCCGCCATGTGAGGGCCAAGCGAGAGGGTGTCTGTGAGGCGGGAAGAGGGCACTCCGACCACCGGCTGAAGGAACCAGAGGAATCCAGGCCTGCTGTTTCTGCCCCCGAGGAGTCTGTTACGGCAGCCTGACACAATGATGCCAGGGACACAGCATCGACTCATCGGAAGTTGATGGGTATTAGAGCAGGACTTGACTGACATCAGACAGGTCTTATTTTTAAACTCTTAATGAATGGTGACACATTCCTGACATGTCTGTTTAGCTGGAAAAATGTCTTCTTCACTCACGCACCTGACCTGAAAGCAAACCCGTGTGAGGTGCGGGTGCCGCGTCTGGCCTTGAGCCCAGCATCGGAGACACCCCCCAGAAGAGTGTACCAGGGTCTGCAGTGTCTCTCAACTCTCCACTCAAACCCTGCACTCTACTGCCCCCAGGGGGCAGCAGCCCGGTGCACTGGAGGGAATGCAGAAGCAAGGGCAAGACCGGGGCACTGACCCAGGTGGCCAGATCCGGCGGTCTGCCACTAGTGGCTCTTCGCCATCTACACAACCTCCCATCCAAGACTCTGACCCATTCCCCAGGCATTTCCGAGGAGCACAATTAGGATTTCTTCTGTCTAGGGGCCCTGAACTTTGTTGGAATTGAACTTTCTTTCTAATTTTCCTGTGTAGAGGTACGAAGCCAAAGGGCTTTAAGGTTAGCACTGCATGAAACACATACATGTATCCAACGTGAGTATCTCTCCAAGTCTGAGGCTCCAAGCTCTATGAACACCACTCCATCACTGCAGCACACACCTCTGCACAGCCTGCCCACTTAGCACACTGGCTCCCGGGCCCCCGACGCTACTGAACACGCGCGACCCAGAACCCCCAGAGCCGAGCTGACCCATTGTCAGGAAGGAAGGTGGAAAAAAGACTTGAGAATGTTCCAGTCTCTGTAGCATTGCTGCGAACAATGTAAACAAGAAAATCTTTGTTCTTATGTGATACTGCTACTCAGTATTTATTTGTAATAGGGAGAAGGGGGATGGTATATAGAGGGAAAAATCTGGAAAGGAAGAAGAAAAGGAAAGAAAACATGAAGTCACAAGCAAGACAAACAGGCAGGCAAAGAAGACCTGCGGGCCATCGCAGAGCGAGTACACGCAGCACTGGTGGTCTTTCTGTGACCAATGGGTCTCCACGCACCTCACTGTTGCTCCTTAAGGAAAGTGAGCACCCAAGGAGAGGCTGACAGCAGATGGTGTGAATTCTGAGCAGGGGTCTGGGAAGGACAGGAGCGGTGAACTTTGGCCTATGGAAGAAATGCAAGGATGGGGTTGGGTCAGATGGCCTAAGGAGGGCGGGCAGCATGGGAAGAGGGCCCTGGGCCGGACCGTGGAGAGGGCGGGCAGTTAACACAACAGGACACGAGCCTAGAAGGAGATGAGGAGGAGCAGAAGAGATGAGACAGGTCTTTACTGTGTCTGTGTCCCGGCCGCCCTAGGGAAGCAAACATTTCAAAACGGGTGGGGTGCTGTCAAGTGCTGTTAGAAAGTCCAAATGAAACGAGAACTGAAAGTATACTCTGGCTTTAGCATCACAGGCGTCTTGGCGCTATGGCATCTCCAACCCCCAGGAGGTATGAAGGCCTGCACACGAGGTCCCAGAGCTGCTGAGAGGAGCGTGTCTGTCTATTGCGTCCTGCCCGGAGACTTCTCAGCCAGTTCCAGATCCTCTGGGCCAGGGTCTCCAGAGCAGGGCGTGTGCAAGGCCACCCACCGAGGACAACACGAAGACAAAATATCAGCACTTCTATTCCTTTATAATCTCACTGCTTTTTAATGTCTTAATTATTTTAATAACTAGCATACAGTTAGTAATTAGTAAAGCCAGTAATCTTTGTGTGTGTACACACACACACACACACACACACACACACACACACCTTCCATACAAACCAGCAGAGACTGGGAGAGTATGCTCAAAAGCTGTCTCCTTTCTGGGGCAGGGGGATGACTCATCCGGACTCCTCACATTTGAGCCTCAAAGAGTGGACAGGGTGACACACCAGGATTCCTGACCTCAAGCTGTTCTGAATATATGCATTTCAAAGAGTGGGATCATCCTAACTCACATCCTGTAACTCAAGAAGACACCTTCCCTATCTGGGTACCTTGAGTAAGAAAAAACACTCCTACGTGCCCCAGGAAGGGTGACCATTGAGACACCTGGGCAGTGACAGACACAGTGCAGCAGTGAGACCCAGGCTGCCTCCCCAAGAGAACATCGCGTACAAACGTCACCTCAAACTGCCATCTCTTAGCACCCCAAATACTCCTCAGAGTTCCCTAAGATACCAAATGTGCACCACCTACATTCTCACTAGGAATCGGGACACCCACCACTGTCCTTGCAGTCTTGCCAAGACGGCTCCCACACACCGAGAGCCCACCCTCCAAGACAGACACACGGACCAGGTTCTCCAGGCACTGCCCCAGCAGAGTGGCCAAGGTCGGCTATCTTGGTCACACCTCACAGCACAGATGCGGAACGGACTTCATTACTTACTTGAAATTCATTTTCATTCTGAGCTTGTTCGGATCCCTCCTTATTACAGGACCTCTATGAATGAGAAAAAGCAAACATCTCCGGTGAGATGGGGAACACTGAACAGACACTAACTTTGCAACCACCAGAATCGCCAGGGTTAACAAAACGTCACTGATTTTTAATGAGCGTTTCTCAGCCCACTGGTGTCTCAAATGCACCACCAGGGTCCAGCACTAGGACCAACACCCGAGGAATCGCTTCATTTCTTTACACAGAGAGGGATGTGCGGTTGAGACCAAACAGCTGTGACTCACAAGCACTCCGGTGTACCGTCTCGCAATTTCATTGTTTGAGGAAAGTCAACAGGGCACTCTTGCAATCAGGCCTTCTACAGACAACTGGTCAAGCCGAGTGTCAACAATTTAGCCAGGTGGGTCTCTATACCTGGCAAGAACAGGGAGTGTATTCCCCCTGCCTACGGCCAACGTGGTCAGCACAGAACTCGGGCAGAGAAGCAAGCCTTGTGCTGGCAGGCAACCTGGCACAGAGCCTGTGCAGACAAGCCTGCCAGACTGCCCCATCTCCCTCTGCCCGTCCCACTAAGTATGATCTGCCCTCTACCAAAAAGAGGTTTGTGCAAATGTAGCTAGTCCCTAAAATTATTTCACATATTAACATATGAAGGGATACTTTTACATCACTTTCCTCAATGAAATTGCAAATTACTGGTAACCAGGATTCTGGCAATAAGAAGACTACCACCTGCAACTCTCTGGCTACATTCTTTCTTCATAGCACAGATCATATCTTCTAAAAGCAACCCCCCACCCCAAGCCTTTCATACTATCTTTTAATCAGAGAATGGGGAAAACAAGTCAGAAACTTAAGTGTTATGTCAAAATTTTCTGTCAAATGTTGCCTCTAGAAATATGTTGTTAAAATTAAACTAAAGTCTGCTTATGTCAGACACAGAAGGCAGCCCCTAAAGGAAGCTCTTTAAAAAATGCTAAAGGTAAAAGGCTCTTGAACACCCCATGAAAGACATACCTTTACATTCCACAGCTTTATCAAAAAACACCTGTACCAAGGGTGGAAAGTATGGACAGGGGAAAAAAATGCCACGTTAAGCAACACCAGCTACTCTAGCACCATTCAAAAAAACCTAGCGTTTTAAAACAACACTCTCATCCATCATACACAGAAATAACATTCCACAGACAGTTTAATGCGTTTTATGTAAACAGTGTATGTTCTAGCTTACCCAGTATAAAAGTAAACAAAATTAATATTCATGTTCATGAAGCTCTCTGCAAAGACTTGCACTTACATGTACTCAACAGCATCTTTACCTACATACAGTTAAATGCATTTTGTACCAGTACAGAGAACACAAATGGAGCATAGGACATTTTATTTGTGTAATCTGCATCTGTCTGATGAAAGTTGGTACAGGTTAAATCCCGTTAAAATGGGAGCTACACAAATGAACACCACAGAAATACTTTCAGACCTTTGCTGATGGGCTGGTGCACGATGAGATAAACCCTAGGGGGAGTGATTAGGTATCCTGGAAGCTCTACTCCTCCCTTAATTCCAAAATACTCTCACAGCCGCACTGTGACCTCACACTTGGTCTCCTCGCCCTAGTGGCCTCTATGTTACCTAACAATATGGACTCCATTTTTTATCTATGTCTTTCCCCAAAGCACCAAGCAAATCCCGGTGCTTAAACATTTTTTGGATGGCACGAATATATGAACACCCCAGCATTGTGAAGGTCAAGGCGGCCAGCTCAAGGTACAACCTAGGGTGGCAGAGCCAGCCCGCTATGGCAAACTCGCAACTATGATCCCAGCAGTGGGAAAACTGGCTACTGTGTTAACTGGACAGTGAATGGGGCTGAAATGCCCCCAAAACATATCCTTGTGCTTTTTCTCCCTGAGGAAAGTTAAGCACAAAAGAAGACCTATAATCTGATATATTGCATATTGATACTTTGTAGGGAAAGCTTTCTTTAAGACAATTAAGGCACTTGGATATCCTATGAAATTTGTTGTAACGGGATTTGACCTGTACAGAATTCTAAATGACTATGGTTATTCCTATGCTGTTATTATTCTAACTGTATCTTCTTAGGGAGATACAGTTAAGGGTTATTAAGCCAACAGAAGTCCCTTTTCCTTGTCTTAAATGGTGCTCTCAAAAGCAAGTCACTTCATCCAAAGTTGAACTGGCTTAGTTCCCAAGGCCGTTCCTTCTGAACATATCAGCACACAGTGAAAGCACCCCCCTGCCCTGCCCACGCACTCCCTCCAAAGGCATGCATTACTTATTCCACAAGAGCACCATCAGGAAGGCAAGACGGACTTCTGCCACAGCCAACCTCCTGTTCCGTTTCCTCAGTACAAAATGCTCAGGGCTCCCTCAGTCCTGTCAGGAAGTCCAGGACGTCCCAACGCAAGAAGGTACGTGTGGGAAGGTGAGAGGAGAGGCCCCCTCTGGAGGCAAGCCAGGGAGAGAGGGACTCCCACTGCCAAAAAGAGGTCAGAGTACGTTTCTGTCTGGAAAAACAGTAAGTAAAAAATATCTTGGTATTTGTGAGATTTTATTCCAGAGACACAAATTTGTCTGAAGCAGATGTGGAAATATATTGTACGAATATTTAACATAATCCACAATTTTTTCCCAATTTGTACGTTCATACAAATTGCTTTCATAAGTTATAAAATGGAACTGGAAAATGTTTGCATTTATTGGAAATTTGAACGGCGATAATTAAAAATACACTGCCACTGGCTTCCTTCCATCTTCCTCATCCTTTTTCTCCCATTTTGGTTTTTAAGAGAACCTATAAGTATTCATTATAATCCACATATTCATTAGACTGATACAGGAAATAAAACAGACTAAAGTGCTAGCAATAATAAAGGAGTATGGCTTATATTTTGCTTTAATGATATAGAAGACTTTAAAAACTGAAAGAGATTTTGATTGGCCAAGAACTTTTAAATTTAAAACCTACATTCAGCCCTGGCAGGATAGCTCAGTTGGTTTGTGTCTCATCCTGATTCGCCAAGGTTGCGGATGTGACCCCCAGTCAGGTCAGGGCGCACACGAGCCTCAACCAATGAGTGCTTACATGGGTGGAGCAGCAGGCTGACCTCTCTCCCTCCCTAAAATCAATGAATCAATACAAATGAATCTCCTAAAAGCCTAAATTCTATTAGACAGGAAATAAGGTAACAGAATTAGGACTTTTGCTTTATACTTTACATACTTTCATATTTTAAAAAGTGTTTAAAGTATGTTACTTTTATAATAAATATATTTGGTACAGTTTCCCAATGTTGCTTTTTCTGACAAAAATCATATTTAAAGGCTTCCTGTACTTAAAAGACCACCAAAAAAGTAAATGTTCATATTACAGGTTATTACTTTTCAAAATGTTCTATTTCGTGATTTGCAAAGAAGATGAAAACCCATAGGTAGTAAGGCATCTTTTAGGGGCTAAGATGAGGAAATACCACTTGATTGTTTCACAGTCTAACCAGTTTATTCCTTTAAATTTGTTGAAGCCACTGGGCAAGATAAGCTCTTGTCATCGGCCAGCTTTCAATCGAAGTCCTTCCAATGAGGAGGGAACCAGTTTTATGACAAAGTACTTCAACACCAACACAGCACCTGAGACCAAACAAAGGGGCCGCTAGTTCCCCCAGAGACTGTGGGGGGGTGTGTATAAATAAACTAGTGCAAGTGGCATTAAGTGGTGTACAGCTATTCAATATCATCTGCACTGCCTGCAACATTTATCTTCAAAATTAATCTTTAGAGATCCAGAATTGTGGTGCTGCTGGTGGGACAGGCTGGAGAAGTTAGGAGTTGGCTACAAAGGACTTGTCATCCAGTGTAATAAACTGATAACGCTACCTAAGAATCAAATCTTCATCAGTTACAGATGATGTCATAATAAAGAAGAAGCCACTCTGTCACATACAACAGTGGCTACAGAGACAAAGAAATACAAAAGGAGTGTTTTATGGAAACAAGGAGGACATTTTCTTCTTCCTACCAGCCCTGCCCCACCAAAGAACTCCGTGAACTCTTTCAAAGGCTCTCACTGTATGAAAGAGTGGTTGGCTGTGGCCTCTGAAAACACTTTGGAATCCAGAAATGAGTGATTAAGAATGAATAATCTAAATGTCAACTACACTCAACTTTCTAGGGCACCTAAGATGTGGTCCAGGAAAGTCCTGCTCCTCTCCCCTGACCTGGGATCAGCACCTCCATGAGCTGAGTCCCAAGCCACACACCCAGCCGCCCACAGTCACCTGAGGACAATATGTCTGTGCCCTTCTGAAGGCTTAGTAACTGTGGCACTCGCTGGTCCTGGGATAACCTGGGCTTCTTTAGTGTGCAGCCTTTGGCTCTGAAGACTCCTAAGATCCACCCCAGTTTCCAACTGCACTCAACTCCCTAGGAGAGGCAAGATTCCCCACACGGGGCGGGCACCTGCTAATGATGGGACTCTGCTCCTCCCCGGTGAGCTGGGTGGGCAGAGCCCGAGAATTGTGACTGACCAGAAGGGACCACAGTCGCACGGCCCTTTCCACCACACTTCTGCAGCTTGTTTTCTTATGACTGTCACATTGACCCTGACCTTTCTTCTCCAGGGTTCCTATGAAAATACTCTGTAATTATCGCTTTTACAGTTTCTTACAATGTTTCTTGAAAATATTTTACATAACATTAAAATATGAGATGTACATGCAGTGGTTTAAAATGGAGAACATATGAATGATAAGAATTTAGACAAGTGAGGTCTAATATTTTATGGTGGTTTCTAGAGTATTTTCAATTATCCCAAGGGATATTCTAAAACAATTCGATCCTTTTGAACTTTGCAAAATCGGATGACCTGATGGCCACCAACAGGAGACTAGAACTTCTGCAGACTAAGCAAGTAAAGACAAGTGAGTAGAAGTCTTGGTAAAGAAGTCTCCTTTCAGGACCTTCTCAAAATTTACGTCTGATCCAGGGTAACCTACTGCCCCAAGATGCACGAGGCGTCTGAGGTGAGAGTACCTTTGCCATAAACAGCTTGTGGGTTACCTCAGCAGCGGCACGTCCCCCAGGAAGAGTGCCATGGCTTCCCCAGCCTGTGCATGCTTCTACAGTCCGTCAGCACAGCTGAACTGAATGAAGCTATTAGGGACCCAGCAAAGACTAGCAGAAGGGTCCCAGCTGACTGGACAAAGAGGAAAGTTCGTTTCCAAATCCAACCAAAAAAGTTTGTTTCCAACTCTGACCAAAACAGCGTGGTGTTTCCTGAATGCTGAAAGTGGTATGAAGGAAGAAGGTTGGCACTCCAACTGATTTCTCAAGTTGAGGCCCATAAATTGCTAAAATTACTAAATGTCATTTTCTACTGAGGAAACAGAAGAAGGGGATCTGATTTGCCTTGGACAAAAGCTAAACAACACCCCCTCCCCACAAAAAGTGACACATTGCAATACATAACATCCTGACATCTTAATCACTGCACCTCTTCAAACACAGCACAGACTGTAGCTGGTGCTACTTAACAAAAGCATTACGACTTTCTTTTTAAAAAGCATTTCTTGAAACCAAGAGCTAAGAGGAAGAAATTGAAGCTGTAGAGAATGCTCCGACTTCAGAGGACTCATACTATACCGTGAATCGTGTCTGTCACCTGGAAACCAGAGTGCGCCAGGCACGATCGCATGGACAAGCCTGCAGCAGAGAACACATGCACAGACAGCTAAGGTGGTGCGTTAGCCCCGCGCCCCTCGCGCCACCCAGCACAGAGACATTCCTTCCCGAGAGGGGCGGGCTGCAGCCACACCAGCGGTCCGGGGGCCAGGAATCTATATTGGCTTCATGCTACAAATCTCAGACACAATTTAAGACCAGCAAGGCAAAGACCCTTTGAGCGTGTCCAAGTTAGACACGGTCATGTGCAGTTTATTTAGTTATCGGAAGAAGGCACCAAGCAGGTATGGAAGGAGCAGCCGTCGTCATTTGGCGACTCTCTCTGGTGAGCACTGACTGAGGAAATGCTGGGTGGGAACACAATGCTAGAAAAATGTCTGACTTCTGAGCAGGGGGTTGTGGCTGCCTAACAGACAGATATACTGACATCATACTCAAAGTACAGGGGGACTTTTTTTTAAAAAGCAGAGTAAACAAAACAACTTAAAACTCGTATGACCCTAATACAATGAGAAAAAAATGCAAAATCCGGAGTAGCCGGTTCCCAGGAATGTGCTCTGGGGCCCTTTGAATGTACTGGTCACACCGCCTGCGCAGCAGTGGCGACCAACCTCCGCTCCAGAGCGACATGTCAATTTCTCAGTAGCCAATACTCTGCTACTGACTGACTATGGGCTGTTTCGTATTTCAGTGTGGTTTAATTTTTAACTAAACTGGGGTTAAGAGGAAACAGGGAAAACAGTATTTTGTTTCCTGCATTCAAAGAAGACCAGGTACCAAACCTGAATCTTCTGAATCGCTAACACATATCTGCATTGTGCCTTGATACCTTTCATTGTATTACGGTTAGTACTCAAACAAGCACTGGTGTTAGCCTTCTAGTACTCAAAAAACAAGACAAAAACATTTTCTCAGACAACACTAGAGAGATCTCCGATGAGTGCTGTGACACCCATGCCTGGGAGACCGCTCGGAACGGGGAGGCCAAATCTCTCCATCCATGCACAGAAGGGATTGGCCCGACAGAGTCACTGTTCTGACAGAGGAAGGGACGCAGCGGTCCTCCGCGACTTCCGTCAACTGGCACAGGTTACATTGAATGAACAATACGTACTGACATTTGTGTCTTCCACAATTCATGATAAATAAGCAAACTGGTTATTTGTAATCAGCCACACTTGCTTCTTTGAAAAGGCTGCTACTGGATGCTGCCGAGCTCATGTTCCTTCCCAGTATCAGAAAGGAAAAAAATCAAGTTACATTTATAGCTAATTTTACAACATCAAGCTCTCTTCTAGCAATGACATTTCTTACCACGGTGGCAAAAGCTAACTAGTACTTCTTCTCAAACCTCCTATTAAACCAAAAAGAAAACAAAATGAAAAACTCTGGTTAAATCATCCTATTTTAAGTTAGGGATAATTTTATAGTTGAATTCAGTTTTCATCATCTACACAGCGAATGAAAACAACCCTCTTTTTTAAAATTCAAGTTAAAATTAAATTAAAATTAAAAAATAAAATAAAAAGTAAATAAATAAAATTGAAGCTAGTTTCTGTCTGTGAAACAGACACTACATCGTACTGACATGAACTGCTCTGTAATCGCACCGACATTTCCCCGTTTCATCACTCCCTGTGAGTAACACTGCGCGGCTGGCTTGCACAGCTGTGTGTTTCATCTTGTTCAGTTTTCCCACACCCAACACAGGACTTTGTGTAAGGCCCTCAAGGTTAACACAGACCCTAAATAAGGCCCGGGCACAGTGAGGGAGTCTGCTTACGGCTCGTCTTGCACAGAAATGGGGGCTGGCGATTGTGGGTGGGAAGCGGTGGGCCTTAGCGCAACCGCAGGGTTTACCTTGGCCTTCTGCTACTTAACCTTAGTGAGCTGCGCCACAGAGCAGTCATTTCACTGCCGCTATGGAGATAAAGGAAGTTAGACATCTCGCAACACCGAAATAAAGAAAAATGAAACAACTTGAAACATCTCATTATTTAAAGCAAGTCACTTGTAAATAACTGTAAATGTGAATCAAAGAAATATTTCTACTTAATATTTGATTCTCACAGAAATAAAAAAAAATTCAAAAGCTTAAAACAAAGGGAAAGGGAGAGAGGGACATACTAACCAGGTCTATCACTTAATTAAGCAAAATATTCTGACGAAACACTTATTAAGTGCAGCCATCAATCAACCCTTCTCAAGGGAGGAGCTTGTTCTGCCCCCACAGCAGCACGTCTGTAGAAACCCACAAACATGTATGAGGGTGTGTGCTCTCACCTAAGGTAAAGGAAAAGGGAAAGTCTAACCCTTGAGTTGTACTCTCTTTAATTCCGGCTTTAATTCATTTGTGAAAGTAATGTGATTCACTATTTGGGTGCCGTACTTGCTTAGCCACATTTCTTCCCAGCGCCAATCCTGACACGCTGCTAGGGGTTCTGGCGTTTTTTGTCGTAGCTGTGGGGACAACGGTGTCACTGCAGAGTGCAGACCTCTCTCCTCCCCTCACAGGCCAGACAAAGCTTTGACGAGCCAGTGCTCGGATTGCACCTACTCCCCAGAAAAGTAATAAATATCAGAAATTTTTAAACTGAGTGAAAGAGAATTTAAATTTATGGTGAAATCCCTGCCACAGTGGGGTGAAAACTCAACTTTCCCAGCGCACGGCAACTGCCGCCTGGCTGGCCTCCACTTGCCTTCTCTTTCTTGGAGGCGCCTCTCTGGTGGTCTCAGGTCTGAATGGGCGGGTTTCCTCAGCCAAATGCACACAGCCACAGTGTGCTGACTTAGTTCCCACTCTTTCAGACCCTAACCACTTTCACAGCTCAACAGGGTCAGGAAAAATTATCCAATGAAAAGGTCCAGTCGAATTATGACCATTTTTTAAATGAATTAAGATCTAGCATGCCAATCTTAACTTTTAATATTTCTAAACATAATCAAATTAGCATAGACATGGAATGACCTACGTTTTAGATTGAGCTACAAATAGTGTTTTAAAAAATTAAAGTCAGAAAACTCTTCTCCATTTCATAAAGATAAAAATGGGCCTTGCCAAAGAAGACTTCACTGAGTATCAAAATTCTACCATAGACATATATCCACCAAACATTTGTATGTGTGGTCAGTACAATGATAAATTCATGGTATAAAAATAGTAAAAAAAAAATCCAGACATTTGGGATATCCTATAATTGGTTAAGGTAATTAACAAATAAGCCACTTTAATTAGAAATTAGACTCAATTATTTAAGTAATATGAAACCTACAAAAGATTATAAACCTAACAAATTCAAACTTTTAAAGAAATCACCAAGGGAAGCAGTTAAGAAAACCAGCTTCCCTGAGATCCACAGAGCCCAGAAGCCACTGCGAGCAGGCCGCGGAAACAACACATCTCCGCAGCAGAGGGTTACCGGCTAGGTCTGAGCCCGAGCCTCAGTGTGCGGAGAACTCAGCATCATCAAAGACTGTTAAAGATTTAACCAGCATTATACTTTCTCTGCATATAAAACTGAGAATGTTTATACTAGGTTTTCTAATAAGTAGTAAGTAAAAACAGGAATTCACTTAGAATATAAATGAAAAGCCCAATTAAAATAAAAGCAATACATTGAAATAGCTTTAATAACACCACTAAAGTATTTAAAATCTCTTCCCAGGTAACTCAAGAAAAAGAATTAAAACTGTCATCAGGTCCCGCCCATCCCCAAGCAGCCTAGGAACTCACCATCTTTAAAATTGCCCCGTACAGCCGCAGCAGCACTTTCCGAGGCTCATCACCAACGGTGGCCACAGTGTCGGGTAAGGAGCACTGGAACAGCATGTTACTGAGGCCCCCTCTGGGAAGAAAGGAGAGGATGGTTAGTGTCTGTATTCGGGAAGGAGCGATGTCACTCTTCCCGAGTGACTACGGATGCAGAAGCCAGGGGCTCATCTCTCAGGGCCCTTGCAACACAGACGGTTAACTACACAGTTTTCAGATCAATTCCACAAGCCCCATCACAAACAGGCAAATCCCGATCTGTTCTTCTAGGTGAGCCCTGAGGGGGAGTTTTTCCTAACTGCATGTGCACTGCCCCACACAGGGCCCTGGCCCCCAGGGAATGAAAAGGACCAGGAGCACTGAGCAAGGGGGGGGGGATCCCGGATGCGGTCCTTCAACCCCACACTCTTCCACGACTCCAAACTCCCATTATGCCAGATTCCCATCATCACCAGGTTAAAATCTTGGGGCAGTACTTAAACCCCCTCCTCCAGAACTTTCCACCTTAAGTATAGTTCCAAAGTCTACCCCTCCCATGCCTGTGTTATTAAAAATTTCTCAACTAATTTTGACTAATATGACTTTTCGAAATCCCGATAACATACAGGAGACCTCAATACCCTAAGCCTTCCACTTGTGACTACTGAAGACGAGAAACAAGTTATGAGGTCACTCTGCCAAGGAAGGAATAGCCTTGGGGACAAATCACCTGCCTGAGTTGGAAATGACTGGGCATAGAGAAAGGTTAGCTAATTCAGGGACTGGAGTTAAATGACAGAACATTAAACACCATACAATCAGGAGTTACAGACAAGAGGTGCTTCACCTGTAGGAACCTCCAGGTCGCTAAATCCTATCTAGAGACCACAACTTGAGGAACTATTATGTATGCAAAGCACTCTGCTGGAAGCTAGGGAAACACAAAACTGAAATATGATCTGGTTCCTGCCCTCAAGACACGTCCTCTCTGAGGAAGAAAGCTGACCAACTGCAGCACAGAATTCCAAGTCATGGGACAGTGTCCGTCCCCAGACGCTTCAGCACACCCTGAGTCTATACCTGCCTGTCAGATGCCTCGATAGCGGGTGCCCAACTTTTGGACAAAAATTCACCAGCAAAAGAAAACCACAGCTTTCTAAATGACATCCCCAGGAGGCAGCCTCTTTCCCTGTTCCATCCATGAACAATCCAGCCTAGCCAAGCCATGTTCCCAAAAGTGAGGCTAAAATACAAAGCTCACCTATGTCGTCATGCACCCAACTACGCAGGGACTGTGGTCATACACGGATGAGCACCACCAAGAAATGCAAAGCAAGAGAAACGGTTGGACTTGTCTGGGGAAGAAAGGTAACGGAGAAATTTATCTCAAGGTTGTTGATGTTACACCAACTCCAACATAACAACCCTGATACCTATGCTCCAGTGGCAGATGGTGTCCTCCCTTCCCATGGCAGAACCCAGGTTTCAGTCAGGCTTTGCAAGTGCCTGGCATCGAGACTACACGTAGCAGCTGCCTTTACAGCTAGGTGGGCCCACGTGACCAAATGTGGGCAAACAAAGTGTGAAAGGCTGTGCCTGTGTGACTTCTGGGAAATCAACCTAATACGTGCTCCCGCTTTGGCCCTCTCTTTCCCACCCTCCACCCTGCTGTCTGAAACAAGGAGTGGATGGTGTGCCGATGGCTGAGCGCTTGTCTCTGGGCCCCAAACTAACCACGTTTTCTACAGCTGTGATGCTAGAATGGGACTCCACTTGGCTGTTCCTCACTGGGTGCAGGCAGTGGGGCTCTGGGGCCCTGGGCGGGGCTGGAAGGCAGGGGGAGGGAGAAGGTGCAGGCTTCCTGCTCCTGATCGCACTGCGGTGGCAGCCCAGCCCAGGCTGCTGTTCCCTTGCCCACTTCTTTCGTCGGTCCCAGAACCAGCTTCACAGAGCTCCTTCTCAGATGTACCAGCCAAGAGGCCTGGGCCCTGCTCCACAGGGATGTCCCTCAGATTGTAATGGCAGCAACAGCTAAGCAGTGTCCTCTCCTGGGATGCTGGGTTCCAATTCTGTGGGGCCCCTCCTTGGGGTTTCCAGGTTCTGATAACTCCAACCTCTTCCCTTTGTTCTCCAAGGCCCAGGAGTGGCACTGCTTCCTGCAATTATCATTTTAATCACGCCTGGCCTTTTCACGCCAGCACCTGCCCGCTCAATTCCTTATATGAAATTCTCTATGCTGGAGCACCAAGTGTCATCCCCATGTTCCTGCCAGGGTCCCAAATGGCACACATGGCCAGAGCTTTAGCAGGTTCTTAGACAGATTATGAGAACAAGGGCCACATCCTAGGAATGACAGAGTGCTGAGCCGAAAGGAGCCTGCATCCCCATCAAGCCTGCTGCGCTTGCACAGCGACCTGGCCTGCCGACTTCTGCCCTACTGCAGATGGAGACACATTTCTGTGTTGTCTGACCCACTGTCACTCTGGAGTTTTCTGTTATAAGAGGCTCAAACCTAGTACTAACCGATAAAGCTTATCACAGCCACTCACTCATGTTCTTCCAAACTGGAAGCTCCTCCTTCTCTATCTAAAAACTACCTATTATTTAAGGCCAAGTTCAAAATCCAACCTCCACAAGAGGCCTCTTCCGTCTTACCTGCTAGCTCCTTGAAGGCTGGGGTAAGGTCTAACTTCAATTCTCAAGGCCCAGGGACCCCCAAACCACAATGGTGGATACTCAATAAAGATTTCCCAAAAATGACAATAAATAGCAGCACTATTGTCCCATTAAGTCTTCCACCCTATTATGTGTGACAACTGTCTCGCATTGTTCACCAATAGGTCTGGTGGGTTAGCTCTGGCTCCCTAAGGGACAGTCCCCTCTTCCTGGGGAAGGCATCATACCACAGGCTTCAGAGCCAGGGAGCCTGGGATTCAAATCCCAGGTCTGCCACTTAGTAGCTGTGTGCCGTTGGGCACACTACTAAACCTCTCTGACCCTCCAATTCTGTCCTCCGTAAAGGAGCAGGCCTTCATTGGTCACGGTGAGAGCTCAGAGCCACGGGGCCCCTGTATGACAGCGTTCTAAGTATTCGACAAGGGTTAACGCTTTCATTCACCCAACTACCCTACAGGTGGAAGCTGGCACCACATCCACGTTGCAGATAGGAGGTTGAGGCGCACAGCAAGGAAGGAAGGGGCTTAGCCAGGGTTCAGATGCTGCTATATGGCTCCAGGGTCCTTGCTCTGAACTCAGATGCCATGAGACACAGGGGACAAAGCAGGAGCACACCAGGTGCCACGCTGGATATCGCAGCAGATGCTGCGGGTGCCAGGAGCCTTACAGAAAGGTTTGTCCACGCAGACTTGTGCACAAGTGTCTTCCCCTCCTATGGCCACTGCAACACGTGACCAGAAACTTACAGCTTAAAACTACAAATTTATTATCTTACAGTTCTGAGTTCAAACACCTGAAAATAGGTTTTATAGGGCTATAATCAAGGTGTCAGCAGAGC
Organism: Anoura caudifer; assembly: GCA_004027475.1. Taxonomy (NCBI): domain Eukaryota; kingdom Metazoa; phylum Chordata; class Mammalia; order Chiroptera; family Phyllostomidae; genus Anoura; species Anoura caudifer. The sequence goes on from PVKU01008344.1 coordinate 53,618, forward strand.
TGCACATTAAAATTATATACTACATTCCAGGAAATACATATAAAACAACTAAAACCAGATTCTGATTGCACTGAGTTTCAAAGGCCGAGAGCTATGAAGGGCAATGAGGAGTTTGGGTGCCATGGGCACAGAGGGTCAGCTGGGGAAGACAGGGACATTTCTAAGAGGGGGCAGGTAATGGCACAACGGTGTGCGCACACTCGATGCCACTGACCTGTGCACTTGAAATGGTGTTATTATGTGTATATTTGCCCCCAATTTAAAAAAGGGAAGGAAGTGCTGTTAAGCGCTATAACATGGATGGTCCTTAAAAACATTATGCTAAGTGAAAGAAGCCAGTCACAAAAAAAGCACATGCCAAAAGGGCATACACACACACACACACACACACACACACACACACACACGGACTCCATTCATAGGAAGCATCCAGAACAAGGCAGTCGGTAAGGAGTTAGACAAGTGGGTGCCAGAGGCTAAGGGGGTAGGGCTAACAGGGACAGGGTTTCTCTTTGAGATGATGAAAACATCCTAAAATCAACTGTGGTGATGGGTACACATATATGTGAGTACACCACAAATCACTGAATTGCACACTTTATTACTATTTTTTATTGATTGATTTTTAGAGAGAGAGGGAGAGAAGAAGGAAGTGAGAGAGAGAGAAATATCAATTCATTGTTCCCCTTATTTATGCATCCATTAGTTGCTTCTTGTATGTGCTCTGACCGGGGATCAAAATACCCTGCAACCTTGGGAACCTCCCCAGGAGTGAGGACCTATGTACCACAAGGGCAAGTCAGTTGGCCACTCCAGTGAGGGAGGAACAGAAAGACAGGGGAACCCAAGGTTCTGGTCCTCGCACCCCACTAACCCCAAGCAAGTCGCAAAGCACATGGAAGGTGCAGCCTTCACCTTTCTTTTCAACTCTGGGCAGTGCCTCACATATGTGGCTTATCAGGGTTGCCCTGTCGCAAGGGCTGCTGGCTCCCAAGCAACAGGACAGGCATTAGTTAGGATAGGCATTAGTTAAAGACCTTCGTTCTCCTTCCTGTCACATCCTCTTGAAAGCTCAGTCAACAGTGAGCGCAAACAGACGAACCACTGTTCTGGGCTGTGTAACTCCATTCAGAGTTTATTCCCGTGCTCCTACAGAAGGAAGGAAGCCAGGCCGAGCTTGGCCAGAAACAGGCCCGCAACCTGGAAACCCTTCATCTCTTGTACTATCTGTAGCCTCTGTTGCTCAACAGGCTTTAGTGGGAGGAAGTAAACCATCAATTGTGCTTTAGTAACAATCCAAATAAAAGGTCAAAGTCACAGATGACCCAAACTGTGAGAAACTATCTAGAAATAAACCAGTTACCAATGCACCAAAGAACAGACTAGGAACAAGGAGACATGGTGAGATGCCACAGAAATGGCAGCAAAAATCCAACAGCCAAGTTTGTCAGGAATACCCGCACAAGGAAAACCCCAGGAACTCTTCAGGATTTCAAAGAAGTTTGAAACGACAAACCTTATCATCTGGCGGAACAGCCTTTAACAAACATACATGTCAGAGTTACATTCAGGAGGTACAAGATGCTCTTGGAAGCAAAATATCAAATGAAATGAAAGCTATACGCCCATTTCACATTGTCCCGGAATAATCTCCGTATTTCACACTTTCCCACTCTGAGGCAAACAAGGAAAAGCCCTTTACTTCAGAGGCCCATCAGTTCATGAAAAGGCACAGCTGGGCCACACCCGGGGGGCCAGAGGTGCAGGAGTGCTCCCCCTTGAAACCGTCAACAAGAAACACCCCAGAGCAACGTGAGGAAGCAAAGGCAGGTGGCGGTGGCTGTGAAAAAAGCCCCTCCCACTTCCACTTGTTCAAAGGTTCAGTCCTTCAGGGCGGACAGCCCAGCCCAGCCCTGAAACTCATCCCTTCCTCACCAGCCATGATGCCACAAGGGCGAGATATCATTCTGGTCCCACAGCACACACCAGGGAGACAAAGGCCACTTCACAAACCCCTCCAGACTGACTACTCACCCACCCAACCCAAAACACTGAACACTGCCACTGGGTGTCAGCTTTGAGACTCTTCAACTCCAGCTGCTCTGAAAAGTTCACACGGTTCACACAGACCGTAAATCTACTCCACCTGCAAAAGGAAGTCGAATCTGAGCTGATGACATCATCCAAACCTCAGCCACAAGATAAAGCCCAAGGGTCTGGTGGATGTGATTTATTCCAGCTGTGTCGCGTGGCCCACTTTACTGCACCGGCCTCAGTGAGCCGGCACATACAGGATGCATCCTAAGCACTTGTGAAGGTCACAGCCTAGGCATCGAGTGAGCAGTCTGTGATAGGAAGCAGTTGGTGATTCTGCTGAAGAACAAGTCAAGTTAATAACTGCACGTTATAAAGCAAATGTAGCCCTGGCTGGTGCGGCTCAGTGGGTTGAGCTCAGCCTGTGAACCAAAGGGTCAGTGGTTTGGTTGCGGGCCAGGTCCCCAGTGGGGGGGCACTTGAGAAGCAACCACACACTGCTGTTTCTCTCCCTCTCTTTCTCTCCCTTTCCCTCTCCCTAAAAATAAGTACATAAAATCTTTAAAAATAATAGAGCAAATGTACAAGACAGAACATCTAAGCTAGTGTGTATATTTACCTCTAGGAGTGGCTTCAATGTTTGCAAGTCTTTATTTCACAGAAAATGCTTTTTAAAAAGTTTTGGAGTAAAATCACTTCACTAGATAGTGGTTTACCATATAATTTTTATTTTAGCAACATGTATTTAAACAGCTTTACAAATGGCCTGCATCCTTCATTTGTAGCCCTAGCAGGCCTTACAGAGGTTATGTAGCATCTGTCTCACTTTCATTGTTTGAAGTAAGTCAAATCCAAGCTATAGAGATACAACAGTGGAGAATCCACAGTCTTGAAATATGACATTTATGTATTTTTTTCCAATTTTTGAACTGTGGTGAAATACCCATCACAGAAATTTACCATTTTACCCATTTTTAAGTGTACAGTGCAGGGCATTAAGTGTGTTCGTATACTGTGTACAGCAATCACCACCATCCGTCTCCAGAAGTGTTGTTTACCTTGTAAAACTAAAATGCTGTGCCATTTAACTCCTGACTCCCCACTCTCCCTCCCCCAGCCCTGGGCAATCACCGGAATCACCAGTCTGCTGTTTCTGTGAATTCGGCTGCTCTAGGGACCTCGCACAAGTACAGTACCTGTCCTGTCTGGCTTATTTTACTCAGCGCAACGTCCTGAAGGTTCATCCACATTGTAGCAGATGTCAGAATATACTTTTTTAAGGCTAAATAATACAGTCCATTGCATCTATATGTCCCATTTACTCATCCATCAAAAACATCTATATTTTTAACCAATTTGGAAAGAATTCATCATCTAGGTGAGCAGCTCAACGCTCAATGATAAACCCAAGAAACCACCTGCTCCAGCGAAACCTTGAACGCAAAGATTTTCATCTGCTAAGTTACCTAACAAGCAATATTTTGCTGAAAACCAAAAAAGGCAATGAAACCACCACAAACTGTCCACAAGTAACATGGATCAAGTCCGGCACACAGAGCACCAAGTCCCCCTAAAGTTTAGGGCCCAGGAGGTTCAAGAGCATCACCTAAAAGTCAAATGAATAGAGAAAGAAAACGAAGTCCATGACACAGACAGTATCTCGGCAGGAAAAAACCACCATCAAGCCCGAAGGACCAGGTATCTAGAAAACAGAAGGTGGCATAATACCCTACAGCTGCTGAACTTACAGTGCAAGTGAAATAAGAAAAAAAAAGATTTTGGGGAAATTTCTTATGATCATCTAAAACCCAACCACAGTTCAGCTGACATAAAACACACTTCAGGAAAATGACAGCATTGGTCTGTAGTACTCAGGGTAAAAGAACAGGCCTCTGCTGGCCCTGCAGACCACTGCAGGGCCTGGAGCAAGCTGCTCCAAGCTTCCAATCCAAGCCTGTTTTCTCACCGAAATGTGAGGCACCCAGGAGTGGTGTATGTGCATTTTCTCACTGTGATATAATGCACCCAACAGGGTGCACTGCGTACACAACATGACATCAGCTGTTTGTTACTAGCACTGACACAAAGCAAAGGCTAAAATATTTTTTAAAGATTTTCTTTATTTACTTTTAGAGAAAAGGGAAGGGTGGGTGAGAGTGCGTGCGATGTGAGAGAGAAACATTGATCAGCCACTTCTCACACACTCCAAACTGGGGACCTGGCCCACAACCCAGGTCTGTGCCCTGACAGGGAATCAAACCAACGACCTTTCAGAGGCTCAACCAACTGAGCCGCACCCATCAGGGCATCAAAGGTTAATCTTTAAGGGAATGCCAGATGAAAGAGTAAAGCTCAAATTCAGTCCTGTGTTCCAGGGCTGTTCGACTTCAGTGCTGTTGACATTTGAGCCAATACTTCTCTGTCAGAGGAAGAGGAGGGGCTGTCCCGTGCAGGGGTGTTCAGCAGTACTCCTGCTCGGCACCCACTGGGTAACAGCAGCATCCCCACCACCAAACATGACAACCAAGACTGCGTCCTGACATGATCAAACATCCTCAGAAAGCGTTCCTAAAGCGTTCATCTCAAGCTGATATCCTGAGCATCTTGGAAGACAGCACGCAGCTGCCTACTCTTCTCACCTGAAAGGTCTTTCACCTTTCAGAGTTCAGGGATGCCCCCCGCTTCCTCCCTCCACAAAGTGCTGCACTCCCCTTCTAGCCCACGCAGACCTCCCAGTCCTTACCTTGTTGTTTTTAATTTAATTTAATTTGCTTTTACAGAGAAGAGAGGGAGAAAGAGAGGTAGAGAAACATCCACGTGAGAAATACCAGTCGGTTGCCTCCCACTCACGCCCCAACAGGGAACCAACCCCACAACCCGGCCCATGCCGGGACTGGGAAATGAACCAGTGACCTTTCCCTCCAGCTGCCCCGGTCAGGGCCAGACCTTACCTTTTTGATTGTTTCATCGTTAGCTGCTGTGCTACCATGACCCTCAACACAAGGAACCGCAGGCACGGTGAAACGTGTGGGTATGTTGTGAAAGCCCTAGAAACTACAATCGCATTGTGGGTGCAGCACAGACCCAAGGAAAGCTGCAGACAGGGCAGTGTCAGGTCCCTGCGGCGGGAGGAGGGCTGTGGGATTGTGGAGGGACAGGAAGGAGAACGTGGGCATCAGCGCCAGAGCTGGACAAACCAGGAAACTAGGCTGGAAAAAAAGAAACCTCCTAGAACTAATAAGCAATCACAGCAAGGTTATAGGATACAAGATTTCATGTATACAGGTCAATCGCTTTCACCCTGGCCAACTGGCTCAGTTAAGAGTGTTGTCCCCATACGTCAAGGTTTCGGTCCCCATCCCCAGGCAGGACACAAACGAAAAACAACCAATCAGTGCAAAAATAAGTGGAACAGAAGGACATTTCTCTCTCAAAATCAATTAAAAAAAGGTCAACCGCTTTCCTACATGCCAGCAATAAACAAGTAGAAGCTGAAAGGAAAAACAACTCAGAGACTATCTAACCACCTTTGGTTTTCTTTTCTCTGCCTCCTACCAACTGCCTTTTGACTCACTGCTCCTAGGCCTATCTGCTGAGAGGCCAGAGCACAAAAAGGAAGCGAAGCTCAGTTAATCTTGCTGCACTTGCAGCTCTGGTGAAAGGCTGGGCACAGACAAGGAATCAAATGACTAAAAGTGGGTTTGGGGATTATCAGTGGCAGCCAGCTGCCCTCAACCTGGTCAGCTATTTAAAAGAAAACTCGGCCCTGGCCTGGTGGGTGAGTTGGTTAGAGCATCTTCCCCACACACCAAGGTTGCAGGTTCGATCCCCCGTGAGGGCACGTACAAGAACCAGTCAATGAATGCATCAATAAGGGGAACAACATTGATGTTTTTCTCTCTAGAAATAAATTTTTTTTTAAATACTAATAAAATAAAACTCAGAAAAACACAGTTTTTTAAAGGTCTAAATAGAAGGACGCATGCTAAATGCTAAATGGTTATTTCAAGGGAAGAGGGTGGAGACAAAAATTAAGGGAGTCTTTATGTGTTCCTGTTAAGTGTGCATATGCACACACATTTATCGTTAAATTAAAATCTGTGATTACAGACTTTTAACCTCAAAACAAAGGGGGAAAATTCTACTTTACTCCTATTATTTTTGGGAGTCACATCTCCCACCTTCGTCCATCAACACACCTAACGTGTCTGAACAGCGTCAGTGGGGAAAGAGCAAACGTTCTCCCTCGGCCACTAACAAACGACTCTTTCAAAGAGGAAAAAATCAAATCGCAGACTCGAAAAACTAGAAATATAAGTTATCACGTGATTTTTTAAAAAGCCAGCCATAACATCACTCCTTCATTTAAAGTCCTAAACCGCAAACGGACTTTCTAGACATATCGTAAGCTCGCGCACAAAATGTACTTCGGGATCGAACGGTATTGTTCTCCTTAGAAAAGACCTGTTTTCCCACGAAACCGAAAAGCTTGCCTTTTGGAGGTCTTGAGCGGCCGCGGGCCTGTTTCGCGAGATTTGGCGTGGATTTCACAAGTGTTCGGGAAAGGTGGCTTCTTCCTCCCACCCCCGCGCCCCTGCCCGGATAGCGTCACCTGACCCGCTAGCCGCTGGCCACGTCCCCCCACCCCCACCCGCCCCACCACCGACCTGATGACACTGATGTGAAACTGGTCCTCGCGAAGGCCCCGCCAGGCGCCGGGCAGGAACTCCTTGCACCACAGATAGGCCCTGCGCCGTGTCCGGGGCTCGGGTTGCTCCTCGGCTGGCGGCGGCGGGAGCAGCGGCAGCGGAGGGGGCGGCGGCGCGGGCAGCGCCAGCGGAGGCTGCCGGGCGCCTAGCTGCTTGGGCTCCAGGTCGTTGGCGGCGGCGCACTCGCTGGGCGCGGGGGTCGTGCTGCCACTGCCGCAGCCTAGCAGCAGCCCGAGCGGCGAGGGCTCCGCCTCGCCCCCGTTGCAGAACTTGGTCTTCATGCCAGGCAGGCGGCGGAGGAGATGCGGGCGGCCGAAGCGGCAGAAGACGAGACTCACGGTCCGGCCGGGGGACCCCCGTCAAGGAGGCCGGGGCAGAGGCCACTCGCCGGCGCGCAGACCAGCCGGGGGTGGTGACGGTTGGGGGCACGCCTGGAGGGCACCAGCGGTGGCGCAGAGAAGGCGAGCTGCTTGTTGCGGCGGCGACGGCTCTCCGCTGGCGGCGCTGGCCGAATCGCTTGCTGGTATACCGCCGCCGCCGCACGAGGAGCGCCAGGGCGTCACTGCCCGCCCTCGAGCTCGTTGCTGATTGGCCTCCGCTGGCGCGTCACAACCGCCTCCGCCCTCGCAACACTGTCTCCCCATTGGCGGCGGCTCCAGGCTCTGTGGCCTGGGGGAGGGGGCGGGGAGTCGAGGAGGCGGTGGGGGTCTTGGAGACTGAGAGAAGCAGACGAGGCACTGGGGGCTCCGGAAGAGGTGGGCGGGGCGGGGACCTGGGGTACGGGCGGCGGCAGCCTGTCAGCTTGGGGTGTGGCGGGGCGGATTCGGGGCTTGGCTTTGGGGGCCGAAACTTTCCTTGGATTCCTCGGATATTCAGGATTTTAGAGGCCGGCGCCTGGCACAGAGCAGGCAGGAAGCTGATGCCCGGAGGCTGACTCCTCTTTCCACATGACCTTGAGACTAGGCACCCCGTCTGCAGCTCCGTGGGGGTGATTTTAAACATTCCTCGTCTGTGCGGGGATCAGCCATATAAGAGGCGCGGCCAAGCCCCTTTCAAGCCGTAGACAGAGAAATGATTGTCACCGGGTCAGAAACAGAGGCCCAAAAGGGAGAAGAGGGGACCAGTTCCAGGCCGTACAGCCTGCTACAGCCTCAGTTTCCCTATCCGTGGTGCTGAGAATGCTGGGCCCTAGATGTTTGGAGCGGGCAGGGGGGCATCCAGCAGCGGGGCTGTGTCAGCATCCCGGAACACTGGGCAAAGGTGAGTGCCACAGGACTGCTGGATTTGTGGACGCCGCCCCTGCGCAGGAGGCAGCCGCGTGACCGTGACTAACGCACCTCTACCCGTGGGCGCGTACCCCTGTCTGCCGCAAACCGCCCTGTGTCCGTCATTTTTCGATCCGGCCACCCCAATCATTTCTGGAAGTTAAGTGGGGTACAGATAACTATGAAAATTACAAATTCTGTTTTGCAGGACGTGAGATGGGCAAGAGGTTTCCCTGGCTGCTTAGAAAACTCAGCACCTGGTACACAGGAAATGTAGGAATTTCCCAGCCTGGTCCAGCAAAAATCTCTGTTTATATAGAGTGTACTTGGCTGAACTTGCTAAAAGAAAAATGGTCTTCATTGAACAAAAGGGTTATAATGAAAGGACTTCTGACTAGACAGCTGTGGACTGGGACCTGGGCGTTGCCCTGAACTGAGCAATTGAGTAGCCCAAGGGTTTAGCAGGGAGGTGGGGTGGGAGCCCCACTGGGTATTTGAAAAGCCGAGAAATCAAGGTCTCCAGTCTGACCATTTAGATAAGGTAGCCAAGGACTTTGTCTAAAAATACCAGCTGCAGCAGGGAGGAGGGGCCTGCTCATTGCCTGCCCTTCCACCGCACTCTGGCACCAGCCTGGTCATGTCAGGAATGCCAGCAATCTGGCCAGGAGGAATGGGCACTAGAAGTAAGGGTTGGGGTTCTTATTTGGAATAACTTGTTCTGGTGTCTGCTGGTTTGGGCTCTTAGAAACCCCAGGCGCCTTTATGGAACCGCAATTCCCTGTGGAAGTAAGAGGTTACCTCGTTAAAGATGTTGGAAACATTTTATCTGTTATTGCTTTCACTTAATAAATGTGCAGACTCAGAGGCTGCATGCCTAGGCCAAAGTCCTCAACTAAGGGATGGGCTAGGCGGGTGTCCTGGCTCCTTTGTGTGAAGAGCATTGCTTCCAAATGGTCACTAAACTACCTTCCCCTACAGTGAAACCGAAGTCAGGGCCCACCCCTAGGGCTGTGGCAGACCAAGGGGGCAGGTGGCAGAGACTGAGACCCAGGAAGCTCAGCATATAGTAATGCTAAAATAATAGATTTTACATGAAAAAAGACTGCCTGTGGAAGTAGGGGGAGCCTCCCCAGTGGGTGTTCGAGCAGGGCTTTGATAGGCTGAAAAGGCATTTACTAGGTAGGCAAGAGCCTCCTGCTGTTTACCTCTGCATTGGGCATAATTGTACCAACTTGCCAGAGCCATCTGTGGGGTTGTATAATGAAGGCAAGACCTGGAACACAGTAGGTGCTTAGGAAAAGTGCCAGACACATACTATTTTTCCAAAAAGAGAAACCCAGAGCGATAAATACACTCAGGACTCAAGCTGCCAACCCCATTCGCAAGATTTTCTCCCAAGAAGTCATCATTGGAAGCAAAAAGGCCCACGCAGAAAAATGCCCATGTCACGTTACCTCTAATTGGAGAAAACTGGAAGTAACCTGAATCCTGGGCCCATGTGTTGGTGTGTCAGGCGGGAGTTAAACGAAGCCACGTGGAACTTGGTGGGAAGGGTTCATTTTCTGCGCATTTGTTGAGTGCCAGCCACAGAGCTCAGCAGCACTATGCCCAGGGAAGAACATCCACACCTGTGGAAAACTAACGATTTATTTGAGCCAAATGTTTGAGGACATGCCTGAAGCAGGGTCTCCACAGACTGAGAAATGCTCTGGAGGATGGCAGTTTTGCAGCTCATTATATACATTAGAATGAAAGAAGACGTAAGGTGGTCATATGAAATCCATGGGTGGTAGATTGAGGGGGTGGGAGAAAGCAAATCAAGGAAATCTCTAGGATTGGATAAAAGAGAGAGACATCCTTCCTTCCCATTGGCAGGTACAGGACGGTTAACGTTAATGGCACAGGGAAGCAGTGTGTGGGTACCAAGGTAACAATGAGGAGTTCCGTAATCTCAGGGTTCCTTGGAGTCCATGCTTTGGTGCAGCTGGTTGTGCCCTATGGGGCATGGAAAAGAAAATTACTCAATTCAAAGGTGTGTTGTCCTAGAATAAGAAGAACAATGGACAGAGCTCACTTAGGGTGAAGATGAACCTTTGCTAAGGAACCTGTAGGCCTGGATATGGCTCGCCCAGTTAGGAGTCTGTGATCAGACCCTTCTTATGGTTCTTGAACTTGCCAGGCCTGCTAGGGAGCCCCTGAGCTTGTTGGGTCTACTTGTGTTGCTTCCCTTTTGTTCACAGCTGGATAGAGAGGAAAACAGCCGTGCCTGGCTCCTGCTCCCATCCAGAATAGCAGCATGCCCAGCCCACCGGCTCCCTCCCCCCTCCCCTTGTTTGTTTGTTGTGTATTGTCTCTCTCTTCCCCACCCCCACCCCCAGACTGGAACCTCCAGGAGACTGGAGACTTCGCACAGTTTGTTCTCTGCCATGGTGCCCAGCGAGCCAGAGCCCCCCGGGGGGTTGTGACAGGAGTGTGCTGTGCAGTCAAGCTCCTGCGCCAGTGGCTGGCACTCAGCAATGAATGCGCACACGCTTGTAGCAACTCGGCCTGGGAAGGCAACGTTGTGTAAAAAAATAATTCAAACTGGAATGTGCATTCTGATCACCAGAGTGTTGCCATTTGAGTGGAAGCAGCTCACCCAAGGTGTGGAGAGCGATTCAAATGGCAGTCACGGGGTGGGGGTGGGGGGGTGTCCCATAACAGAGCTTTACTTCTAGGACAGAAGAAAAAGTTTTTCTGAAAGCTCTCTGATTGGTGCTGGATTCTGAGAGCAGATACAGAGGGTGTGGGCCACAGGGTTCAGGAGGGAGGGGGAGGGGAGAGGTCGGGAAGTCCCTGGCATTCCCGCAGATGGTTCCTTTGGTCTTGGCTGAGGGGCTCTCCAGGGCCTCTGGGCAGACCAGGGTCCTCCACCACAGTACAAAGGAGTCTACCTATGGGCCTCAGCCCTGCCCCCAACTCCAGCTGCAAGGCCTGTTCCAAGGAAGGTCTTTGTGAGTCTATGAACCCCCAGTGGAGGGACCACTTGTCAGCCCTGTACCATATCCAGCATCTTTGAATGTCCGTGACCTTCAGTGAGTTAAATGTAACTGGCACTGCATCTCCCAGGTGAGAAGGCTCAACTTCACCAGAAGATGAACCCGTTTGTCCACAGCAGACAGCTAAGTGAGGAACCGGAACCCAGGGACTCTCCAGGGCTCCTCACTCTGAAAGCAATGAGACTTCATCCTTCACCAAAGCACCTTTGGCCCTGGGAAGCCCTAGATGCTTGGCCCAGTGGGGGATCACCAGAGGGCTGGAGAAGCAGAGCCCCTGCTGGGCTGTGCGCACCACCCCCACCCAGCTCCACTCAGGACCAGGCGCCCTACTTCAGTTCTGAGCCTTAAAATATTGATGTGAGCACAGAGAGGCCAAGGGGCTGAAACCCTCCCTGCTGACGATTTGGTTACAAAATGGCATGGATCTGTCGCACAGAGCTCAGGTTTGGCTCCACCCCAGGATCTAGAGGGACAGAGCAGGCCCAGTCTCTGAGCCCAAGCATGGTCTGATTTGGTGGCTGCCTTCTATCACGGTAAGCAGCCTCAGTGCCTGGAGGCGCAGGTGGGGCCTAGGGCCCAGGAGGTTTAACTCTGAGGTGATTTGAATGCCCAGGTGTCCTGCCTGTGGGTGGATGGGACAGGCCCTCCCCCAGCCCCGTTTGCAGGGAGACTGGGCATAGCATTACAGGTAAACACCTGTGTTTGGAGCTTGAGCCTCCACCCACTGTGTGACCTTTAAGGAAAAAATGCAGAAATAACATGCGGTCACCGTGCTTCTGAGTGACTAAAACCAGGTAGGCTGAGGTCTGAGGGACCAATTTCTTGCTTTAATTAGTCTGGGCCATTAAACTTGAATTTTCTGGTTGTACATTCATGCCTGGAGATAAACAGAAATCCTAGAGATAACCACGTGGAGAAATTAGGGAACAGCGCTCACGTGGCCAGACCACCAGTCATCGGGGGGATCGCCACCCTGAACCAGTCCAGAGACTAAGAATGCAGGATTGATTCTCCCCACAAACAAAAAGGGCCTCGTGCTAAACCTGACAAGCTCGGGGGAGGCCTGCGTGGCAGCCTTACAAACTCAGAGACCCAAGTAACCACATAGGATGTTCTGAAATTAAAACTAACTAAAGGCAGGTCCTGGCAGGTAGTCCTGTCCTGGGCCGGTGTCCTCCCTGACAAAGGTCAATCTTTACCTTAACTGAACCTATCGTCTTTTTGCATCTAGGACAACATAGCTTTGGAAGGCCAGGAATTTCCTCCCACCCTCAGGGCACAACCACCCCAAGGAAGCGAGACTACAAATCCCCTCATTATTATTGCTGTCGTGTTAATTATCAAGTCTTAACTATCCAGTACCCACAAATGTAAAAGCAGTATGTCTATCAGTTGTACTTTTTATCTAGTCCCAGAGAGTTCCCTGCTTTGCTTTCTCCTGCCTCCCTAATCTATCACCAGTGAATTTCCTGTAACCACCTTACATCTTCCCCTTTGGTTCAAATATATAAAATAAGTGGTAAACTAACATTTTCTGGAGTATTTTCTCAATCCTTCGAGACTTAGCTTCCCAGCAACTGTCTTCAGTTTGGCTCCAATAAACTCATAAAAATTGTCTATAGGTCTGAACGTTTCTTACACTGATGTTCTCAAGAATGTGATTTTTTTGGTAAGAACAGCTTTTCTTTCTTCTTCGGAACACTCTGGGTATTGCCTTGCTGTGTTTCCAAGCTGCAAATGCTAAAACCCTTGAATAAATCTTTGCCATTTTTAATGTTAGCAAAGCCTCCCGATTGGTTTGTGCTCAGTCAACACCTTGGACAAGTCACCTGTCTCTGAGCCAGATGGGGGTCACTGTTCCTATGTGTCAGGGGTGTGGGGGGGGGTCACTGAACACTGGAAGGGAAAGTACTGGGCACAGTCAGGGCCCAACAAAGGGCCACTGGCCCTTGTGATTGTTAGCCGATTCTCAGTGGCTGGAAGAGAGCAACTGATGCCTGTCCTTGGGAAGGGTGGCCTGCAGCAAGTCAACCCAACTGCCACCAGGAGAGGAGAGCCTGCAACAGAAGCATCCACCTGCAACCCAGGCATGCGCCCTGACTGGAAATGGAACCTGTGAACTTTTGGCTTGCAGGCCGGTGCTCAATCCACTGAGCCATATCAGCCAGGGCTTTTTTTTTTTTTTTTTAATTCTCACCTAAAGACATTTTTTTCTGATGCTTTTTAAAGAGAAAAGAAGGGAGATAGAGAAACATGGGTGCAAGAGAGAAACACTGATTGGCTGCCTTCTTTACGTCCCCATACACGCCTGGACCAGAAATGGAACCAGGAACCTAGGCATGTGCCCTGACCTGGAATTGAATTCAAAACCTTCCGTCACAGGACAATGCTCTAACCAACTGAGCCACCTGGCCAGGGCCCCATGGCCTATGTTTTAAAGCAGTCTTCCAAAGTCACTTTCCAAAACGCTGTCCTGTGGTTTCGTGCCCTGCATGCATCATCTCTGCGACACTACAGTTTTCAGAGATAGCAGTTGTGAGGGAGTCACGGCTTGGGGATGAGCCTTCTGGGCCAGGAGTCAGGAAACCTTGGTTTAGGCGCTGCACCCCTCCGAGCTCCTCTCTCCTCAGTCAGCCCTGGGTCCTGCAGGCTCGCCTTTCTGTGGAGAAGGGCCAGCAGGGCCCAAGGACTCCTTGCAGATAGGTAAGCTGGGGCCCCGGACCAGGCAGGAGTCAGTGGTTCGTTCTGCTTTCCCAAGGTGTCGTGGCTGCCGCCAGGCCATCCCTACTTCCCATTCCCCCAAGTGGGGGGTCTGGCTCCTACCTCCTGGGAGGGTCTCACTCTCCTTAGCCCTGTCCCCACCCCACCATGAATGATGATGATGAAGCAAGGGTTAGTCCCCTCATTGCACCTGGTCCCCACTGGGGACCCTCTAGAGGTTGGCCTACCCCTAAGAGTTTCTCAGAATGTCCTCTAACCAGGCAAATGGGAAGGAATGGAGGCAGGGAGGGGGAAAGGGGAGTGAAGGACGGGGGGGGGGGGGGGGGTGGATCTTCCAGGTCCTGAGAGGCTGTGGCCCTACCGTCCTGGGGGGAAGGAATCTGGCTGGACAGGATTCCTGGGCCTCTCCACTCTCTGGGACCTGCGGCAGAGCAGCAGGTGGGGGAGTCAAGAGAAGCTCAAGGGGCTGCAGCCTGGCCTGCTCAGGGAGGGGTCCTGGGGCAGCCCTGCAGTTGCAGGGGGCCTCCCTACTCTACAAGCCCCACCCCACCATCCACCTGCTGCTTGTGTCCTGGTGGGAATCAACCCCCAAAATGTTCTCTTGGGAGCAGCTTCATCATTTTCCTCCCACAGGCTTGATGAAGACCCTTTTGCAATTAAAGCCTATATTCCCGGTGGGGAAAAAACAGGAACTGTCAGAAGCTGCAAGCAAGTGGCTGGGCAGGTGAGCTGGATCAGCAGATTCTCTCTGGAGGCCAGGCCTCCCCTAGAACCCTGAGCCCTTGGGGGTCAGGCTGTGACCCCCAACCTTCTGCTGTCCTGGCCACCTGCATTTACTGCCCCTCAGTCCCTCTTCTGCTTGCACATTGTAGGTGTCCAATGAATGTTTGAAAGAATGAGTAGACTGAGGTTGTGGCACCCTCTCCACTGAGTGGACCTGAGTTCTAATCCCATTACACCACTTCTGTGCTATTTGGCACTGGACAGGTGATTATTCTCTGTGACTCTGTTTTTTGCCTGTGAGTCCCTGCCTCAGATGATTGTTAGAAGGATTCCTTAAAAATCAGAATTCAACCAGCTCTGGCCACGTAGCTCAGTTGGTGAGAGCATTATCCCAATATACCAAGGTTATGGGTTTGATCCCCAGTCAGGACACATATGAGAATGGACCAATGGCCCTGATGTGTTTGGCTCAGTTGGTTGGGTATTGTTCAGCAAAGCAAAGGTCGACAGTTCGATCCCTGGTCAGGGCATATCCCTGGTCTGGATCTTTGGTCCTGGGTTGCAGGTTCAACCCCCAGTCCAGGTATGAATGAGAGACAACTGATTGATGTTTCTCTCCCTCTCTCTCTCCCTTTCTTCCCCTCTAAAAATAAATAAATGAATAAAATCTTTTAAAAATTTTTAAAAGATTTTTATTTATAATTCAGAGCAAAAAAGACAGAAGGGAGAAGAAGGAAAGAAACGCCAGTTACCTGGACAAAAAGCCAGGCATGTGACCTGACCAGGGATTAAACCAGCAACCTTTGGGATGGCAGGCAGGCACTCCATCCACTGAGCCATACCAGCCAGGGAAATAAGATCTTTAAAAAGAAAAAAAAAATCCCTGGCTGGTATGACTCAGTGGATTGAGTGCTAGCCTGCAAACCAAAAGGTTGCAGGTTCGATTCCCAGTCAGGGCACATGCCTGTGTTGCAGGCCAGGTCCCCAGTTGAGGGTGTGCAAGAGGCAATGGATTATCTCTCGCACATCAATGTTTCTCTCCCTCCCTTCTCCCCTCTCTAAAAATGAATAAATAAAAAATATATATAATAAAAAATAAATAAAATAAATAAAATGAATAAATAAAATCTACAAATAAATAAATTGATCAATGAAGGCATAAATAAATGGAACAACAAAATTGACATTTCTCTTTCTCCTTTTCTCTGCCTCTAAAAATCAATAAGTAAAAATTTTAAAAAGAGAAAAAACAGATTCAGCTGAGCATATTTGTAGCTCTAATTGGCTTTATTAAACAATCTGAGGAAGGAGTGAAGAAACAAAATGGAGTCATTGCCATTCAGACCTCAAAAACCAAAGTGGGCCAAAACAGAAAACACATTCGTTCACTTAGCCTGGGGACTTGAATGTTTGAATTTTTCAGTTGTGTGTCAATGCTTGAAAATATACAAAAAGGGGCAGCATAGCAGACCCAACAAGATCGAGGAGGGGGCGGTGCTGACAAGCTCAGTGACAGAAAGTCACAGTCTGATCACAGACTCCTAACTGGGCAGGCCACGTCAGGAGTCGAGTCCAGACCTACAGCTTCCTTCGCAAAGGTTCATCTTCACCCTAAGTGCGTGTTGTCCATTGTCCTCGCACACGCAGGGCGACACGCCTTTGAAATGTCTGAGCAATTTTTCAGACCCTCAGGGTTCAACCACCTGCCCCAGAGCACGGACCATGGAACCTGGAGACCAAGGAACTCCTCAAGGTGGCCTTGGTGCCCGCACACGGTCCCCACGTGCTGCAAACGTTAACCGTCCTGCACCTACCAGTGGGACAGAAGAGTGTGTCTCTCCCTTTTACCTTTTATCCAGTTCTAGAGATTTCCCTCCTTTGCTTTCCCTGGCCCCCTCAATCTACTACCCATGGATTTCATGTGACCCTCCTCACATTCTCTCCTTTGATTCTGATGTGTAAAATGAGCTGTAAAACTGCCATTCTCTGGAGCATTTTCTCAATCTGTTGAGACCTTGCTTCAGACATATCCTCAAAAATTTGGCTCAAATAAGTTCTTCCCCCACCCCTGCATAGCACATGTAATAAACAACTTTTATTATTTTTTAAGGAGAATTTATACAGCCATTGATTTTACAAAACCATTTCTCATCACTCTTTTTAAATTTTTTTTTTTTTATCTATGCATTCTGTAGTTGCTTCTTCGGTGCCCTGACTGGGGATCAAACGCACAGCCTTGGCATATCAGGATGACACTCCAACCAACTGAGCTATTGGGAAAGGGTCTCAGTATTCTTCTCTTTCCACTTAAGAAATTACAATACAAAAAAAAAAAAAAAAAAGAAATTGGAATATGCCCCTATATGAATGCTAACACCAAAACAAGGTCACTGGCTCATTGTGTGGTGTACAAAGCTACACTTCTTTGCTGGACACTTTACTGAACACAAAGTGAGGCAAAGCGTCTCTGTTGTCATGTTCCAGAGCAGGAGCCCAGGGAGGGGAAGGCGAACCTGTGTTCTCTCTTTTGCCGTAGCTGCTAGGATGGGCCATCTCACTCCTGGGCTTTGTGGGATGTTTGCCCATCATCCTCTTCCTCCTTTTGTTCCTGACCTTCCTGTTCCTGAGCTGCTTTTTCTTCCCCCCAATTACAGTTTACATTCAATGTTATTCTGGATCAGTTTCAGCTGAGCTGCTCTTTTGACCTCTGATGTTGTCCTGGCTGTTCCTGATCTGGCAAAGCTCCCAATCGCCCGGACTGCCATGACATTCCCCATCATCTGTGGCAGACTCGGATAACCAGCTCCACGCTGTGGCTCGGCTGGCCGCTCTCCGGGTGAGAGTGGGGGGCGGTGGGGGGGGGGGCTTCCCCTGGAGGCCGGTCCTGACGAGATGAGGGAGAAGTTGATTCCTTTTTTGAAGTCTTTTTCTCTGTGGATCTTTACCTCCTGGTCAACACCCTCTATCTCTTCTACCCTAATACCAATCCACCTGTGAAGGAGAACGAGGAAATACAGACACACTCGTCGGCTTGACATCTTTTCCATGAGGTATTCCGGTACAGACGACCTATAGTCTACCCCCTTCTTCTACCTGTATCTCTGTCACAAAGACAGTCCACCTGTCTTTTTTTTTTTTCCAAAAAAATCTTTTTAACTGGCTCAAGCAAAAGTCTATAGTCCCAGTACTGCTTTCGCTGCCCTCCCCCCATTACCCATCCCGTCAAGCTCTCGGGCCAAGGGGCATGAATTCCAGTCCACCTGTCTTTGAGATGTCATAGCCACAAGGCTAGGAGAGGCCGTGGGGGAACTGGCAGTGCCATTTTCTGAGTTGTTTTTAGTTTGGGCAACTCAAACACTGCCAGTACTGGCACAGAGTTAAGTGGCTTCAAAAGTGTTCTTGAGCCCACTGCCAAGGATTGAGATGCTTGTTGGGGTTGGTGTGATTCATGGCACACACTCCCTGATGTGCTGGTGCTCTCAGGCCCTTCAGGCCAGTGGAAGCAAGTCCAAATCTTCATTTTGGCTGGACAAATCGAGCTGTGGCAGCCTTCTAAAGGAGGTCTAGTCCCTCCAACACCTTCTCTTGGGCTCCTTTGTTTGAAGGGGGTGCAGCCCTCCGTGCTCACCTCTCCATGGACTGGCTTCGTTCCCCAAAGACCTTCCAACATTATAAAAGATAAAGCTCCTTAAACTCATGGTCAAGATGGCAGCATAGGCAGACATGGTTTGCCTCTTCACACAACCACAGCAAAATTACGATTAAGACTTCCAGCCAAGATGGAGCATAAGCAGGCACACTAGGCCTCCTTGCACAACCAGAAGGACAACAACAGTTTAAAAACAAAAAACAACCAGAACTGACAGAAAATTGTATGGAAGTCTGACAACCAAGGAGTTAAAGAAGACATACTCACCCAGACCGGTAGGAGGGGCAGAGATGGGCATCAGCTGGCGGAGCGGGTGAGATGGCAACTGGCGGACTGAGCAGTCTCATATTCACGTGCGGATAAACTAGGAGGAACAACAACTGGGGAGTGAGACAGACCTGCAACCCAGGGCCCCAGTGGGGAAATAAAGCCTCAAACCTCTGACTGAAAACACCTGTGGGGGTTGCAGCGGCAGCGAGAGAAACTCCCAGCCTCACAGGAGAGTTCGTTGGAGAGACCCACAGGGTCCTAGAATGCACACAAGCCCACCCACCTGGGAATCAGCACCAGAAGGGCCCAGGTTGCTGGTGGGAAGTGGGGGAAGTGACTGAAAACCAGCCCAGAGCCAAGGAAGCAGCACTGTTCTCTCTCAAACCCCTCCCCCACATACATCTTCACAACCAGTGACTTGCCCTGCCCTGGTGACCACCTAAGGCTCCACCCTTCACTACATAACAGGCGCGCCCAGACTCCCCTCCCCCCGCAAAAATGGCCCAAATGAAAGAACAGTTCAAAGCTCCAGAAAAAATACAACTAAGCAACGAAGAGATAGCCAACCTATCAGATGCAAAGTTCAAAACACCATTTATCAGGATGCTCCAGGAACTCAATGGCTACTTCAACAGCATAAAAAAGACCCAGGCAGCAATGAAGGTCGCATTATGTGAAATAAAGAAAAATCTACAGGGAACCAACACTGTCAGGAAGGAAACCAGGACTCAAACCAACGGTTTGAAGCAGAAGAAAGAAATAAGCATTCAACCAGAACAGAATGAAGAAACAAGAATTCAAAAAAATGAGAGGCTTAGGAACCTCCAGGACAACTTTAAACGTTCCAACATCCGAATCACAGGGGTGCCAGAAGGGGAAGAGGGAGAGCAAGAAATTGAAAATTTATTTGAACAAATAATGGAGAACTTCCCTAATCTGGCAAAGGAAATAGACTTCCAGGAAGTCCAGGAAGCTCAGAGTCCCAAAGAGGTTGGAGCCAAAGAGCAACATACTCAAGACACATTATAATTACATTAGCCAAGATTAAAGATAAGGAGAGAATCTTAAATGCAGCAAGAGAAAAGGTGAAAGTTACCTACAAAGGAGTTCCCATGTCCCCATTAGACAATCAGCTGACTTCTCAAAAAAAAAAAAAAAAAAAAACTTGCAGGCAAGAAGGGGCTGGAAAGAAGTATTCCAAGTCATGAAAGGCAAGGACCTACATCCAAGATGACTCTAAACAGCAAAGCTATCATTTAGAATGGAAGGGCAGATAAAGTGTTTCCCAGAGAAGGTCAAGTTAAAGGAGTTCATCATCACCTAGCCCTTATTATATGAAATACTAAAGGGACTTATCTAAGGAAAAGAAGATAAAAAATATGAACAGTAAAATGACAACAAGTTCACAGCTATTAACAACTGAACCTTAAATAAACAAACTAAGCAAACATCTAGAACAGGAGCAGAATCACGGAAATGGAGATCACATGGAGGGTTATTGGGGCGTGAGAGAGGGAGAGAAGGGGAAAAGCTACAGAGAATAAGTAGCATAAATGACAGATAGAAAATAGACAAGAGGAGGTGAAGAATAGTATAGGAAATGAAGAAGCCAAAGAACTTTTATGTACGACCCATGGACATAAACTAAAGGGGGCAATGCAGGTGGGAGGCAGTATGCAGGGCAGCGGGGAATAAAGGGGAGAAAATGGGACAACTGTAATAGCATAATCAATAAAATATATTTTAAAAAATTACAATTAAAATATAGAACAACAATCACTCAGAACCAGCAGAAATTGAGTTGAATGGAAGTCTGACAACTACAGAATTTAAGAAACCACATCCATCCAGACTGGTAGGAGGGGCAAAGACATGGAACAAGCTGGTCACACATCCACGTGTGGTGGATAAAAATTTGGGAGGGGCCCTGACTGGTGTAGCTCAATGGATTGAGCATGAGCCTGTGAACCAAAGTGTCGAGGTTTGATTCCCAGTCAGAGTGTTACAGAGCAAACGGAAGGTTCATGAGACTTGCAAAACACTTCCAAAGTCTCACTTTCTTGAACCTGAGGGGTCAGTCTGCCACGGGCAATTCAGATCCTGGACAAGCCCTCCAAAACTGTTACAGAGCAACAGAAAAGGTCCATTATTGTCTGCCGCCTTATGGAAAGATGTCTCTCAAAGCCAGAGATTTGTGAAAAGGAAAGGAAATGTCTATTAGTGCTATACAGAGTTAAAGTAGTGACTTAACATCTTCATTAAAATATCAAAGTCCTTTAGGATACCCACAGATGCCCACAGTGGTTCCTATCTCCCTCTGCCCTAATTCAGGGTACCGTAATTGCAAGGAAGAGAAGCACACGTCCGGGATCCAGGCTCTTGACACCGTCAGCTGTGTCGTTGTCCAGGCAGGATCTCTAATTAATCCAAAGCCATGTGGCACCTTCTCATGGCCTACTGGCAAGAGTTCTTTCACCCTTCTTCCAGGCAGTCTCTCTTGTTCCCAGGCCACGCAGCCGAAGGGAGCACCCCAAAGCTGCGTGGTCCCTCCTCTACCAAAGCTGTGGGGAAGGGGTCCGCACTGTGGCAAAGCCTCGTGGCTCTCCCTCTTCACCAGAGCTGCAGGGGTCTGCACTCTGGTGAAACCACGTGGAATCTCTCCCTCTGGCAAAGCTGCGAGAGGGTCTCCACTCGGACAAAGCCCAGTGGCAATTCTCTGCTAAAGCCACATGGTGATTTTCCCTCATGGAGCTGCTGGTCCTGCTCTCTGGTGAAACCGCATGGATCTCCCCTCATGGAGCTGCCACGCCTGGGTTTAAATCCCCACGCCAATCCTCCTCTGCAGCCCCATTTCCGACTCCTCCTACAATCGGTTACACCTGCCAGCATTCCTGTATGTTTCCAAGGTTATTGGGATGCCATCATGAGTCTGGGCAGGTGTGTCCCATTTTCTGGAGCCAATCTTCTCCAAGCTCCCACACAGGTGCTTTAACTTAGG
>PVKU01008345.1:0-75004 GCA_004027475.1 Anoura caudifer
AAATATTAAAGGGAACTCCATAAGAAAAAGAAGATCAAAACCATGAACATTAAAATGTCAACAAATTCACAACCATCAACCACTGAATCTAAAAGACCAACAAAGTAAAGAAGCAGAACAGGAACAGAATCATACATATGGAGACCATCAGAGGGTTATCAGCTGGGAGGGGGAAAGAGGGGAAATAGGGGAAAAGATGTAGGGATTAAGAAGTACAGTTTGGTTAGTACAAAATAGACAGGGGGATGTTAAGAACAGTATAGGAAATGGAGAAGCTAAAGAACTTATATTCCTGACCCTTGGACATGAACTGAAGGAGGATTGCTGGAGAGAATGGGGGCACCAGGTGGAGGAGGGCAAAGTGGGAAAATTGGGACTACTTTAATAGTATAATCAATAAAATAAAATTTTTAAAAAGGAAATCTTGGTTGCTAAGATACCTATGAAGAGAAATTGTTGCATTAGAAAGGTAAATGTATGTTTAACTTTATAAGAAATTGCCAAGCTGTGTTTTCCAGAATGGCTGTACCATTTTGGCCTTCTTACCAACATTGTAAGAGTTCAATTCTGTAGCACTTGTATTTCTTATTGTTTTTTCTAATAGGTATGTAGTGGTATATGGTTTTAATTTGCCTTTCCCCAATATCTAATGACAATGAACAGCTTTTCATGTGCATATTTGCTTGCCACATATCTTCTTTGGCGAATTCTGTTCATTTTTTAGTTGGGTTGCTTGTTTTTTTTTGTTTTTTTTTTTTTTTTTTTTTTTAATTGAGCTTTGAGGATTCTTCATGTATCCCTACATTGTCAAGCACAAGGCAAAGCCAGGCTGACAGATTCAGCTTGTAAAGGAACAATGAACCTTTTCAAGACTCAGTTTATTGCTTACACAGAGTAAAAGGTGAGCAGTCAAAGGTGTCAGTTTTCTGAGGCTTTTGCACAGGATGACAGTGAAACAAGGAGACCAGATGACTGCCACAAGAATAATGGGACACTCTTGCTGAGTCTCCTGCATTTTGCTACTAAATAGTTTTATAGCTGCAGTTGTGCCTTAAGGGTGGTGAGGCCAAAAGTCTCAGACTCCATGAAAACTCTTAAACAGTAAGAATATGTCCCTGACAATCTCCTTGGTAGACAGTAAAGCAATTGAGACATCGCCTTGTAGCAGCATCTCCCAAATCTTCTATGCTCTCAGGTCCTAAGGAGGGTCACAAGGCTGCATCTAGTCCTTTCGTTCTCTTAACAGTATGTTTTGTAGAGCAAAAGTTTTTAATTTTGGTGTATTCCAATTTATTAACTTTTTTCTTCTATGGATCATGTGCTTGGTATTACATCTAAGAAGTTTTTGACCCATCTCTAGTCCTAAAGTTTTCCTCCAATGTTTTATTTTCATAACTTTATATTGTACATTGTTCATTTAGATCTATGTTCCATTTAGTAATTTTTATAAGATGTGAGATTTATGTTGAGGTTCATTTCTTTGCATATAGTTGTCTAATTCTTTTAATACCACTCATTGGAAAGAGTATCCTTTTTTTTTGTATTTAATTGCCTTTGCATTTTTGTAAAATTCAATTGACCATATGTCTCAATCCATATATTTGAACCAGTCTTATATTTTTACATTCTCATATTTGTACGGCTCTAGTTCTGGACTTTGTTCCATTTCATCGATCTAGGCATCACCCTCCCCTCTTTGCCAGCACTACACTGCCTTCAATCTTGAGAATGGACATCCTGGTTTGTTCCTGACCTTGAGGGGAAAGTAGTTAGGCTTTTACATTAAATAAGATTTTTTTAAGGTAGACTTTTATAGATAATCTTTATTAGATTTAGGAGATTGTATTCTATTCCTAATTTGATGAAGTTTTTAAAATCATTAATGGATAATGAATTTTGTCAAATGCTTTTGCATCGATTGATATGATCACGTGGTTTTCCTTCTTTGAAGTGTTAAAATTACAGATTACATTGATTATATCTTGACTATCAAATTGACCTTTCATTCTTGGGATAAATCCCACTTGGTCACTGTGTATTACAGTGTTCACCTATAGCTTTGTTTAACTTGATTATAGTTTATTGGGAATTTTTGCATCTATGTTCATAAGGAACATTGGCTGTAATTTTCTTTTCTTTTACTGTCTTTGCCTGGTTTTATTAACAGGGTAATGGTGATGTAGTTTTATGAGTTGAGGATTATTTCTCTCTTTCTCCTTGGTGACATTGATTTGTTGGGAAAAAACCCTAGTCATTTATTTTGTAGAATGTCCAACATTATTGACTTGCCTGATTGATTTCTCATGGCAATTTCTACTTTATTCCTTTAGTCACTGTGTTTCCTATAAATTGATAGAGCTAGAGGCTTGATTAGATTCAGGTTCATGGATTTTTATTTATTTTAAAAGTAATGAGTGGTCAGTTTTTATAAAAGATGATTTTCTAATATTTTAACTCCTTGTGTATTTATTAACTTTCCTAAAGAAGGACTTTCATCAACTTTTTGGTTAATCGGTATGTCTGATGCACCCTCTGGGAATCAGAAGCTGAGAGACAGAAGTGCAAGAGGTTTATTGAAAGGTAACACCTGTGAACAATGAAAAGGGAAGGAAGTCATATTGGGCAGGGACAATCAATCAAAGCCTGAGATCATGAAGTAGGTCTGACAGTCTTGCCCAACACAGTGAAGAACTGTGGAGTACAGACTGTCCACTGGAGAAGCCCCACATTTGGTGGAAATGGCCAGTGGCTGCTTCCCCTGCCCCACTTAGTTGTCTATGGACTGCCTGGAAAGAAGTGGCCTCAGCTCAAAAGCTAATGTGGATCCTAACGGTGCTATAGCCAGAGGGGCAGTTAACTCTGTTTCTTACCACAAAATGGAAAGGGCTTTCTTGAAGGGAGTTCTAGGAGTTATGCTTCCATGGCTACCATATCCTGAAATACAATTTGTAAATGAAAAGCAGAATAATTCCTGATTTTCTCATTTCATCAATTTTCCATGTAATGAATGGGTGTCCTAGCAACCTCCAGTGATAGTGATACTTTTGGTGTTAATAAGGACTCATGGATTTTGGAAATTTGATGTATTTTAACTAATTGCTGTCATTTTTTCTTTTTGATGCATAAATTATTTCACCTTAGGCCAGTTAGAGTCCCTTCAAATTTGTTCTCATATTTTCCCCTTTTTATTATTGCAAGTATCAAAGATACGTAAAAATACAGAGACTAGAATAATAAGCCACCATGTATACAGTGCTCAGCTTTGACAATCATCCTCCATTCATGACTAATGTTTAGTCAGGTATTTCCCTACATTCTCCCTGCATTCATGGATTATTTTAAGGCAAATGCCAGACATCATGTAGTCCTGTGTCATTTTGACATGACCTGTTATTTATCATCGCATCCTTGCTCAGTGGCACAACAGAATTTTCCACACCAACTGTGAACAATGTTTGCCCTACAGCTGCAATCAGCCATTTTCCAAAGATCCCTCATTTATTTTAGTGGGAATTTTCCAGTTTCAAGCTACTGCCAGATTTATTTGTTTATTTTTCTTTATTTTACATTCTGGTTCATCAAATCCTTCCTGAAATTATTTTCATTACTAAAAATCAGATTTTTTCAGTCTTTTTCTTAAACCTAAACTCACCAGAAGTTTATCTTAACATATCCCAAGAGAAGTTATGTTTCATTTTTCAATAGAATATTATGTTAGGTAGAGTTTTTTTGTGTTGAAAGAAACAGAAAAATGACATCAAATCTGGCTTTAAAAAATGAAGAAAGGTCTCACAAAACTGCAAAGCTCAGAGTTAGGGCAGGCTTAAAGCTGGTCGACTAACCAGCTTTGCTTTGTCAATAAGGATCCACTTTACCAATTGCTTTCCATGTCTGTGTTCTGCCTTTTCTAGTGTGGGCCTACTTCTAAAACTGGTTCATGGGATGGGCTTTCTTGTTCATGTCTAGAGTGAGAGAATGCACCTTTGCCCAGCATGTTAGGCATGAGTGCCGAAATTCACTCACATGGGGCTAGTTTTTATCACACGCCTACCTCTGAACCAAGGATTGTGCTGAGGGAAGTGGAAGGCATTAGTTGGCTTAAGCCAGTTAGGGCTCACATTGGGACAGGCAGGTAGGAACAGATTCACTCAGAGCACATGAGCCGGGTGGAGGCCTGATACTAGCATGAAAATCAGAAAAGTATTAGGAAAGGGAAATTATGGAATAGAAATCAAATAGGCAACTAAAAAATATCTACTATAAAAACTACATGCTAGATCTTGGTTGTTGGAATTAGTGCCTGGAGATTGTCGCATCTCAAATGAGACACAGCCTCATCTGGTGATGCCATTTAAAAAAAAAATTTACATGACTTTTATAGTAGAAAGTTTTAATATTCATCTGTGCAAATAAGTTAGAATTTTCTGATTCCCTTGTAATCAGGCAGGAAGGTATGACTAGTCCTTCCCAAAGGATTATAGATGGAAATGACGTGTCTTTTCCTATGGCAGTTGATTGTAAAATTGCTGTGGAGGCAACTTGCAATCAAAGCCTGGAACACAGATCCAACAGACAGTCAAGACAAGTGCTCTGGAAAGTTGCCTGGACTTGCAGCAGAGTCTGTGTGGGGTAGATACACCTTTTGTGTTAAGTCATTGTGACTTTGGGGTTGTTACCGTATCATAACCTCGCCCATCGTGAACAAAACAACTTTCATATGTTCTTACACATGAGGATATGTCATTAAGGAAACAGCTTGTGTTACAACACATATGTAATACCTTTATGGACCTCAAGAAATTGCCATGATGTTCACATTTCATATGAAATGAATCAGAAAGTTGGGATACTTTTTCAATCATAGTGATTTCTCACCAGTATTCTGGACATGCCTGTTTAATGTAAATACTTATGAAATTAGTGTTTCGAAAGAGCAATTCTATCATTTCATTTATGCAAGAATCTTCAATGGTTCCATTACTACCTACAGAGTAAGCTTTACATTCCTTCCTTACTTAAACCTGCATCAAATCCTTCCATATTTTGCTCCTAAACTACCTTGGCCTACCTTTGTCAACTTGCACACCATTATTCTTTCTAATTATATCAATGTCTTCTGCATTCTTAACAATCATGGGCAAAGCCACAGTGCCTGAAAAAAGGGAAATGTAGTCCAAAAAAATCTTTTAGCTGTTTTTTGACCTCCCTGCTCCTAAATCAGTTTGTTACATTTAGCTCTTTTAGACATTTTTGCCTTGGAAACTGGTGAAGAATGTTGTCTATCATCTATTCTCCCCTTTCTCCTAAATAACAGTCTTTATATTATTGGAGATTGACAATGTGTTCAACTTTAGCTGTATATCTTGGTCTCCCTGCATCTTATATGTCCACACAATAAAGTTATAGAATTGTTGACAGGAACTTCAGGGGAAGCAACTTAAGGGCCGTTAGCCTTTTTTTCCTTTTTCTGCCTCCTGCCTGGGAAGTGGATGTGATGGTTAGAGCTCCAGGAGCCCTGTGGGACCATCAACTTACTTTGAGAATGAAGGCAGAAGAGAATAATAGAAAGGAACCGGGGTTCCTGGTGACCTTATGGAGCTGCTACATCAGCTCTGGGTCATCTCTCTCTAAACTTTCTTTTTAAAAAAAAAACAAAACTGCATTTTATTAAATCTTAAGATGCACCATTATTATATATATACCATTATGTATATTATTAAGAAAAAGCCCATTGGCAATAAAACTGAATCAATGCTTTGTTATTACATCAATAATGAGGTCATTCTAATTTTGGAAATGTTAAAGATTGAAAAATAATGTGTCTTAGAATCAATAAAATGACTTATAACAGAGATAATTAACTCTTATGTCCGTATGCCATCATTGTTTGGGTTTTTGGATATATTTCACACAGAGTATCTGCATCCTAACTGGTACAAACAAGTTTTTCATTTCTCTACCTATCCATGTTCTGGACCTAACACTCATTGAGAATTCTGAGTCAACCTTCATCAGAGGCCTTTCTTTAAAAATTAGCTTTATTGAAGTATAATTCTCATATAATAATGTGTACCTGTTTTAAGAAAACATTTCAATGTTTTGACAAATGCGTGTACACATTTAACTTCCACTCCTCATACTCCTCATACTCTTCCCACTCAATTCTCCCCACCCCAGGCCTAAACAACTGCTCACCTGTTTTGTGTCATTCTAAGTTAGGTTTGTCTTTTGTAGAGCTTTATATAAATGGAATTATGCAGTATTTACTGTTTTTATGTCTGGCTTCTTTTAGCACACTGTTTGTGACTCATTTATGTTACATTGTGTATTAATGATTTGTTTCTTTTTATTCCTGAGTAGTATTCCATTAAACAGAGGTACCACACTTTGTTTACTTTTATTTATTTATTTTTTTAGTTTGATGTAGTCCCATTTATTTTTGTTTTTATTTTTTGAGTATTTTTATTTATATTTCAACCATAGCAAGTGATATATCCAGGTTTGTCTTTAGTTTGGGGCTATTGTGAATAAATGTGCATACACAGGGAGTCATTTTTGATTCCCCTATAGCCATGGGCCATTTCTAACTACTATTTTGTATTCCGCCCTGGTTCTCAAATCCTATGCCCTTGCTACCCATGCCCGCCCTGTGTCTACTTATAGCTAAATCTATCCTGAATAGTAATTGCCTTTAGCCCTACTGCTGCCCCTATTCTGCTTTCTAAACATGACCATAAAAAGAGGGAATTAAGTATGCTAGAACATGACAGTGGAGGGTAGTTGCCCTGGGTGTGGAAATATAGAGGAATAAATAGTATAGGCTTCCAAACTAGCTTTCTATTCCATGAGAGTTTAGTGAGGAAAGAATTCTGGCTTTGGAGGTAGGTATGTTTGCCTTTGAATCCAAGATTGACCTTTTATTAGTGTGAGAATATAGAATACAATATTTAACCTCCATTTTTTTTATTCTGGAAAATGAACATAACACTCACTTTGCAAAATGTGAGAATTAAATGCATACATTCATCCAACAAATATGTGCTGACAACTTATATATATCAAGTCCTGTCCTCAGCTCTAGAGACACAGCAGTGAGCAAAACAGCAAAAGCCTGACATCATAGAACTTACATCATAGTCTAGGGAGACAAGAGAACCAAAACAAAAGAATCAAAATCTGTTTCAGGTTAGATGGTGATGAGTGCCAGTAGGAACACTGAGCAGGAGAGGGGCACAGAAAACACTGTGCGTGTAATCTCTCCCTGTTTGTGAGCTGTTTAGGACTAGGGTGTGAGCGTTCTCCTGTATCACTAGCATTTATCACAATGTCAGCTGTATAGTCAGCACCACACAGGTGTTTCCTGAATGAAAGGACTGACTAAAAAGTGTCAAGGAAAGAAGTTCATCTCAAACATATATGAAGGGCACATGGACAAAGCCAAAGGTGGGCAGGATTGAGTGTGGGAGGTGGGAATGGTTGGAGTGAGGGGTAGTGGTCAGGGGAAAATGGAGAAAACTGTACTTGAACAAAAATAATAAAAAAAAGAAAGTTTCTACACATTTCATTATACTTCTCATGTTTGCTCAACTCTATTTTCACACACATACACACACACAAAAGAAGTTTATCTCATGAAATCGCTGTAATGTAGCTTACCTGGACACTTCCAGACAGGTACTAATTATGTCAACAAGAATGGTGCTCTTTCCTTCTCCTTGTTCTTGCTGGTTTTTTCTTAAATCCTCACCAGAGACCTTTTATTTTTCATTGCTTTTTAGAGAGAGAGGGAGGGAAACAGAGAGAGAGAGAGAGAGAAACACTGATATGAGAGAGAGAGACATTGATTCATTACCTTCTTGTACCACTCTGACTGGGGCGGAACCCGCAACTTGGGAATCGAACTTGCAAACTTTGGATCTATGGGATGATACTCCAATCAACTGTGCCACACTAGCCAGGGCCCTGCTGGTTCTTTTATGTCTCATAGCCACTATTATATTTTTCTTGGAAATCAGAATCCTTGATTTAAAAAATTCACTATATGCAATTTTCAGGCTTTTGCCGAATAATAAATGTAGAAAACAATTTGAAAAATGGTTCAGTTATGGCAATTTTGGTATTAAGGAGCTGTGGTATTCTACAGTGTCTGAAAAACTGGAATTCATTTCCAACCCCTCCCTCTAACTAATTCCTAGTATTCTTTTAAGGTATTGTAAACCAAATATAAAAGGAATGAGAAAATTTTACTTATATGATGGCTTGATAAACTAAAATTTTTATTTAAGGTCTGCAAATTTGGCAGACTGCTGGACTGACTATAAAAGAATTCACCTAGAGAATTATAAATAGCCTACCTCCTGGTAGGGGTTGTTTGATGAACAAACTAGATAATGTATGTAAAATTGCCTTCTGAATTATTACTTGTGTAATTTCAAAGCTTAATGCCTATGTCATCCACTAGTAATTCCACGAGGACAGAAACTTTGCTTATTGCCGTATCTCCTAATCATAACCATTTGGTGAATATATGAGTGTTTCAGTAATTGATAATTATTTCATAGGACTAAACTGGAGCCTTAAGTGATTTGTTGGCACTACAATTCCTTCAGGTTAAAATCTGAATTTCCATTATTCAAGATTTACTCAATCTAGTTGACATTGTAATTTTCCAGCCTAATAATATGATATACACAACTTCTACTCAAACTCAAAGGTACTGCATCCTAACTTTTGATGCCTTTCTTCCTTCTCTGCCTAAAGTCTTTTAAAATACCCAGCTCTAGTAAGAAAATCTTCCTTTGAAGTATCTCAACACTTGCTTATTTGACTTCCCAGACGGTTAATTAAAAAACAACAACACACATTTTAATGCCTTAATCATTTTTGCACTCTGTTCCCAGGGACCATGACAGCCCTTTGATTATGGTAAATATCCAATAAATATTTGTTGACTTAATTTTCACAACACACCATTGGCTTATAATTTTTATTCCAAGGAAGGTAAATTAATTTCCTAAAACTCTTCTTATATCCCAAATGAAGGTACAATTATTGTTTTGATCAATTATTAAAACACATCTTTCCCATAAATGCAGCTTGTTATAAAAATTATTTCAGTAAGGTCATAATCTGCCAAAAAGGCCAGTAACAAGCCAGATATTTTCCAATTCCAGTAATCTGTGTCATGTATTATGCTTTGTTGTAACTCCAATTACTTGGATTTTCCTTCCCTTTCCCTGCCGCCTCCCTGTCCCCCCAGGATCATATCCAATTAATAAGGTTGAAATGACGACAGTTGTCTTTCTGGATCTAAAATTCTGTTGCGCTTCATCCCTGAATCATTCCATGCATAAATTAAGTGTTTAGGAAAGCCTGTAATTCATCATCGAAAGAGGTATATTTAGTGTTGAGGGTTTTTTGTTTGTTTTTTAAAAATTGAGTCTGGGTGGGGAAATGCTGGGTGTAGTTTAGTAGTGAGTGGAGCACTGGGCCAGGTGCAAAACTCTTAAGTATGTTTTTATATGTCCCTGGCCAACTATCTCCACATAAAACTCCGTTTATTTGAGCTACTGCAGGACGGTGTTAACTACAACGCCATTCAAACTAGCTCTATACAGATTTCAAAAAGCTTGAACTGGTGGCTACGGATTTTTACCGTAACGTGATCCAACTGGATCCAAGGCAGATTTGTCACCCTGTTCCAGGGCCCCTTGGGGATCGTACAGAATTATGACTTCAGGTTTGAACGCACAGCCCGAGTAAAAGCAAATGCATGGAGACATGTAAACTTGACTTCTATGACAAAGCTTTGTTAAAACTTGCCACTCAAGCGGCGGGGAGGAATAGTTAGGACGCCAGGAGCTGGCGCGGGCAGCAGGGCGTAAGGCAGCCTCACTTTCCCCAGCACTTTGTTTCTGTTGTCACAGTGGTACAGAAATAGCAAAGCAGGGGCGGGAAGCCACCAAGCCGCGTTTTTGTTGTGTATGTATGTTTTTCCCGGCTGGCACGGGAAAGGGGAAAGGAGGAAGCAGGGGAGACGCGAAACGCGCCCCGAGGGAGCAGCTGCGCCTCTGCACTAGTGGTGTGGGGTCCGGCTCCAACCACTTCCAGAAAGCTTTTGTAGGCCCCGCCCTGGCCGGGGGTTTCCCCGCCACTGGAGCTCATTTGCATGGCGCTGCCCCTCCCCCGCTGCCATTGGCCTGTGCTGCGCCCCGCCCACTGCCCCTCCACCACGGCAGGGTTCTGTCCCCCCGAGCCGCCTGAGGTGCGGGCTGCGGGCGGACTGTTAAACCGCGGCGGCGGCAGCCGGGACAGGAACGGGACGGGCGCGCTCTGGAGACGAGTCAGCAGCGCCCTGGGTGGGGGAGGTGGGCGGGCAGCTAGAGATCACTTCAGCAGCCCCCACCACGGCCGGACCAAAGGTGCGGCGGCGGAGGGGAGCCAGGGCGCCCCAGCAGGCGAGTGGCCGGTGTCGCAGCGGCGGGCTAAGTGGGGGTGGGTCTCCTCTAGCTGGGGCCGGGGGCAGCGTGGGGAGGAGAGGGCGGAGAAGACCGCTAGCTGGATTGCGGGCCAGGAGACCGACTGGCAGTTCCCTTGCCCCTCGAATTCTCTGGGCTGTGCGACTCTGGGTCCGGCACAGGATTGTGCTGTAGGGCAGGGGTCGGACCTCAGCCAGATTTAAACGGCTAAACCTAACAGCCTTGGCAGTACATCAAGGGAGGGGAGGGAAGGGGTGGAGGGAGAGGTTGGGGGCGGACCCAGGGGCAGTCACGTGGGGGAGGGAGGGGCTTGGCAGGCCTTCCTTTTGTTTTGGCAGCGCGTGCGCAGAAGACTGAACACGTGGTCTTCTGGCCCGCCCCTTGTTTGGGTTACGGAGCCTCAAGGGGTGCAGTAGTGGCAAACGCTGTTTTGGGGGATTCTGAGGGAGTCGGTTGTTAACGCTAGTCGTGACACTTGTTTTGTCTATTTCACATTTTATTTCAGGGAAACGTTGATTTGGTCTTTAGAATTAGATGGGGGTGGAGGTAGGGAGTTTAGAGAATTACTGAGGAATGATAGTCGTAAGTTTGTGTCACTTCTCTGTGTGCAGAAGGGACCGATGTTGCTGGAAAATTTGAGGCTCCGCAGTTTCGTAGTAAGAAATACAAGGCTACGTTCGGGTCATTAAACCACTGGAAAGGAATACGGTAGATAGTTTTACATATAAGAGGAAAGGCACTGGATGGACGTTCATGTAATGTGTTTTTTTTACGCTAAGAAAATTAAGTGTTTGGTTCTTGCTTGGGGAGGTTTTTTTTTTTTTAAGTTAAGGGAAGCACATTCATTTTGCTTTCCCCAAACTTTAGTCAGGGGGTGGGATTTAACAGGAGAGCTTTCTTGTGTGTTTCCTTAATCGGTTTGCTTAACTTAGTGCCGAGTTTTGGTTAGTAGGAATGTTTTCAAAATGCAGGAAGAGGCAGATTAACAAAAGCCGAAGTGAGACATTTACTGCAGACAAGACAAGCAGTGTTTTTTTTTTTGTTTGTTTGTTTGTTTGTTTTTAGACTAGGAAAAAGTGGCTCTAAGAATAATTAATAGTGGAGGAAAATCTGGTGTTCTGGATTGTAGATTGCCTTGAGAAAGAGGCTTAGTAGTGAGTGTCTCTGTTTTTCCAGTTGTTAAAACTAGCTGCCTCCTTGGGCAAGTCACAACCTCTCCTCCGATCTCTGTTTTCTCTTGTAAATAGTTTCATAGCATTGTCCCTGCCTTAAGAGATTATTATGAAATCAAATGCCTTGTGGTACTAATAGTGATTTATAATCTTTACCAACACTACAAATAAAAAAATTGCCACGTAATACGGTTTTATAACAAAAGTCAGAGTTTTTGTTTTGTTTAAAACCAGCACACCAGAAAAATACAAACACTGAATCATGAAATGGGATATATTTGAATATCTGCAAAATCTGTTGTAACTGTTATCTTTGATCTCCCTCAGTTTCCACTTACTGATTCAGATCAGTGTCAAGGGTGCCATCATTTCCTCATAGCTTTAAAGGTTTAATCTAGACAGTCATTACCTCTTTTCCAGCCGTGAGGGAGGCTTTTTTTTTTTTTTTTTTAAGTAAATGAAATTTCTCTTAATCCAGGCCAGTTCTTTCACATTGATTTTTTTTTAAACTCTTTTGGGGGTGTGTGTTAATGAGCCTCCTCAAACATCAATTGTTCGTAATCTTATTACAAAATAATTTGGAAAATCAAGATGAGTGCAAGTAAAAATACAGATGGTTATTTCTCTGTAAATATTTTCCTACGCGTTTTGTGTATTTTTCCTAGAAATGGGAGCATGCACCATATTCATCTATCTTTAGCTCATAAACATCCCCATGTCATTAAATAGTCTTTGCAAAAAATATTTTTGGCTGCTTAACATTACATCATGTATCATTTCAATTTTTTATTGGCAGGTATTTGGGATGTTTCTAACGTTTTGCTAGTGTAGATTTCAGCAATAGAATAGCCTTTTATATAAATCTTGGAAAAAAATTTTCCCTCAGATTTGTAAAAGAAGAAATTACTGGGTCAAGGAGTCTCTCTGTGTGTGTATGTGTGTTTAAGTCTGGTAACACCAAATGACTGTCCAGAATGTTGTTACTGATTCCTATTCATCTAGTGCATGACCAGGCCTCACATTACAGCTTTGTTCAAAATCTGGTATTAGCATTAATGTGAAAACTTTGCTTGAATTTGCATTTTTTTTTTTTTTACTTAATGTCTATGATACATTTGTTTTCCTAATTTGTTGTAAACTTATTGAGGGAGAGGGATATATTTCACAATTGACATGCTGAAAGTCTCATAGTGGGTACTTAATAAATACTTGCTAGTTGTCTATTAACATTTACCTGTTTGACTTCTTGAAGCTCAGGAAATTATCTTTTTGTGTCTTAATTTATGAGTACATTTTTGGCAATATACTGTGTATTATTTGTTATTTCACTGATCCATTACTTTAAGTTTTCATTGGCTTGTGTACGTGTGTGGTGGGAGGGCACTGATCTTACCACAGTTGTCTACTAAAAGGTCCGGTGACTTTCCATTGCTCCAGCTGCTGCATTATCTAAGAGCTCCATCCACCTTTGAGACCGTTTATCATGACAACTCAGATTGTTTCATTTCTTTTATTCATTCACCTGTCTAGTACGGAATTCACTTACAAATTTCACTTCATTCTTTTACTTGTAGCCTTTTCTGTCTGAAAAAGAGCCTATGTCTAAAGTTTATTAGTTTCATTATTCAGATTGTTCTTGGTAATGCCCCAATTATTGCCTATAACATCTTTTACTGCCGTTAGTCTACCGTGTAAAACTTATGTCATGTGTAATTTTTATTTATAATTTCATTTATTCAGTATCTCCTTGCCCTTTTACATTTGTCTGTACAGTATCATGTAGTTGAAGGAGGAGAAAGCTGTTTCCTTCAGGTTTTAGAATTGTTTTGGGGATTAGGTTTGGTTTATTGATAGGTGTGTCAAGTTATAAACAGCAAGGAATTGGTTTGCTTAGAACAGAAGTGACAACTAGTAGGTAATTAGCAATCGATTTACTGACTTTAAAGCACGTCATCTCTTCTATTCTTTAAATCCTTTCGGTATTAAGGACTATAATGGATGTCCCTGAGTCATCAGTACAGTCTGACCTTACTTTCAGTATGTTTCATTTAGAAAGGCAAGGAAGGTAGCTGTATCATTTCCAAAAGATTTGTATTTTTTTTCCTTTTAAAGGTCCTGAAGAGAGATTTCATTGAGCTGTACTTCTTCCCTGATCATGTGGGATAAATAAACTACCAGCAAATGTTAGTGAAAATGGTAATATTGTATTTGCCTGTAGAGAGTCTATATTGAAAATCTGAAGATAATTCATAATGGAAGTTTTTAATACTTGATAATATTTGTAGGTTTTTAGAAATACTACAAATGCAAAAATTCTCTTGAGTATTGCATATATGGGAGGAAATGCATTCATTTATAATATTGAAGCTTTGTTAATGTTTTTAATGAACTTTCTATTTACTGTTTGTTTCTAGTTCTGTACAACCAAAGATTCTTAAGCATGTTTTTTAAAGTAATTAAAATTTTTTATTTGGTCGTACATCATTCATTAATCAGTGTTTAACCAGAAAAAGTTAAATTGCAGCCAAAATCTGTAGACTGAGCAAATGTGATAGTATCATTCTAAATGTACTTCCAAGTTGATATACACAGAAAACCATACTTCCAAGTTGATGTACACAGGGAAAAAAAGCCATTTCATTTATATTCTTATGAGTCATGCACTTATAACTGAGTAATAATAATTCTGCTTGAAGTATGATCTGTTTGATGTGTTACATGACCACCCAAGTAGCTTTATCTTTAATTAAATTCTTTTAGTCTTCAAAGAGAATTCCTTTTTTCGGCAAAGTTTTCAAAGTGGAAGTTTTTTCTATAAACATTGTTGAGTACAAAGTACTGAGGTAGCTGTATGCTGGCCATGCCAATTACTGCAGTGTTTTCTGCTGTAAATTGAGAGTGCCCGTATGTGGCATAAACAAGTCTTGAAAACAACGCAGTATTTTGAATTCATACCTTTCTTTAATTCCTGGCTTGTAGAGGAATAAAATTTTACCAATGGAAACTCTTTCTCATTACTTGTATTGTTTTAATAGGATTTTTCCTTTATTAGATTAGAAATTAGAAATTGAGTTCCTGTATATTTTGGTAATGTTTGAAAGAGGTGATCATATTTTGCTAAAAGAATTTTTCTTTTCTTCCTTCTCTCTTTTATTTTAATCAGTGCTATCTGAAACTTATTTAAGTTGAAAATGTGGAAATAATTTAATATTCATTATTACTTCAGGCTTCTCCCATCTCTCAAAATGCCCTTGGTGGTCTTTTCTCTTTCTTTTAACTTACCGATGACTCTGCCTTCTTTGTGATAACTTTATTCATAATTTGTGTTACTACTCTGCATTTAAAGGAATCAGAATTATCCAGATTCCAGCTGAAAGAGTAAATTTAATATTTAAGGGTAGTTTGGATAGGATATCTTCCGTGGACTAAATGGAATGCATGTATGCATGCTAGAATATAAATCATAGTCAAATCTGAAGCAGTACTTTAGGGTAGGGAAAATCAGATTTGTTCTTCAATTCCTGATGTTCCCTCTCAGGAAGAAGGGTGTTTTTTTAAAAAAAATTTAATCTTTATTGTATGTTTTCCATTACCATTTAGTCCTCTATACCCTCCTTCCCACAGCAGTCACCACCTTGTTGTCCATGCCCATGAGTCCTTTTTTGTTCAATCCATCCACCCACTAAATCTCTTCCCTCCAGAGCTGTCATCCTGCTCTCCAACTATGAGTCTGTCCCCATTTTCCTTGTTAGTTTAGTTTGTTCATTAGATTCCACATATGAATGAAATCATACAGTACTTATCTTTCTCTGACTGGCTTATTTTACCTAGTGTAATGTTCTCCCCCATCCATACTGTCGCAAAGAGTAAAATATTCTTTTTATGGCTGAGTAGGTGGTTCTTAATCTATACCGTCTAGATGCTAGATTATCAGTTTCAACTCTGTAGACCAGAATGGCAAATTTTTTTATTTTCTTTAGAAAGTGTGTCAAAAGGTATTTAGTATATGTGATCTATGTATTAATTTGTATAGACCGGATTACTAAGTGTCAGGATCAACTCTAATTATTGTCATGGTAATTATCCGTATGTCTTTTGAGGGATGACATGTTTACTATGTATCATGTCCAAGGATATTGCATTTAATTAATGCTAAATTCATAAATATGTATGATTTATAAATCTTAAAAATAAACATGGTCACTAATGAAAACATTTTTCTAGACAACAGGGAAAGGCTTTTTATTTGTAGTAATAATACTGTCAGAACAACTAATTTCCTCTTTAGTTCACAATAAATTTTTTAAATTTAATTGTAGACCAAAATTAGAATTTATATTGTAGACTTATTTTATAGTCTCCCCATTTTTTTACTGAATTAATCTGATGTTATGTATAATAACAAAACATTTTTTTAATCTTCACCAGAGGATATGTTTATTTATTTTTGGGGAGCGGAGAGAGAGAGAGAGAAAGAGAAACAGAAATATCAATGTGAGAGAGAACCATCAATCGGTTGCCTCCTGTACATGCCCCAAACAGGGATTGAATCCACCACCTAGGCATGTGCCCAAACCAGGGATTGAGCCTGTAACCTTTTGGTACATGGGACAACTCTCCAACCACTGAGCCACCTGGCCAGGGATGGATATAATAATGAAATTTAATATAACCTGAAAGAAAGAAAAAAGTTTTGATTCTACGTAGTTTTTAAGTGTTTGATATTTAAAGCATAAACTTTGGCTTGCCTTGCTGAAATTTTCTCTCTGGTTGGTACTTCTTGATGAGACTCTAAGAAAAATGGGTATGTATTAAGATCTGTACTGTTCACTGGGGGGTTATTTACTGGTGGATTATCTGCAACAGTTTTTCAATATGCTGTTGCCTTTTTTTTTTTTTTGACAACCCCAAAATTTCTGGGTTGAGGATGCGCTGAGGAATTGCTATTTATTTATTTTTAGTTAAACTAGAATGTAAATTGAAAATTATGTTGTAAAACATAACAGTTAAATTCATGTCCAGGAAATACAAATGTGTTTTGCATTATCTAGAGCTGTTGCCTCTCAACAGATAATCAAAATTACAAAATTGCTTGCTTTGAAAGGGTACCGATATGTTTTCTTGTGGTTTTGCTTCTTAAATCCTGTTAGCTTAACATTTTAGTTTTCATATGTTGTGGTTAAAGGAATTTAATTTTTTTTTCAGTTTTATCCTTTCCAGATTTTTGAAGTCCCATATCGTTAGAGTAACTTCTTTTAGAGACGAGATGTATTTTGCCTGCGTATCTTGGGTGTGTATGAGATAATTATAAAAAATGATGGTGGTGGCTCAAATAAATAGAATACAGTATTTTAGAACCTAGAAGGAAATTTCTTAGACCTAGCTAAGCTCCAAATACTTTTCCCCCCAACACAATTATGTGCATAATTAGAAAGTGAACAGTCATAAGATCAGGATGCTGCTTAGAAAGGTCTTTGAGGATTTTTTCCCCCATATTCTTTCTGTATAACCTGAAGTATTAACAGGTGTCTAAAAATACTAAACAACATGTTTGGCTAGGAACTTTGGGGATAGAAGTATTTTAGTTAATGGTTGATTCCTATTTAATTGGCAGGGGTGAGGGGCCATATACTTTATACTGTGTACTGTCCAGTATAGTAAGTAGTTCCTTAACCACATGTGACAATTGAGAACATGAAATGTGACTAGTACAAATTGGGTTTTTGCCAAATATAAACCAAACACCAGATTTTGAAGACATAGCACACATACAGAAGAACATAATATCCTACCAAGAAATTTTATGTCAATCACATGCTGAAGTAATATTTTGTGTGATGGGTTTGATGAAATTAAAATTAATTTCATGTTTCTTTTTACTTTTAAAATATGTCTAGTAGAAAATTTAAAATTACAAATGTAATTCAAGTGATATATACATTGGACAGAGATGTTCCATGCTAATGTTTCCTAGCCTTAAGATTCCCTTCACAATAAAACATCTAATGAACCTCCTTTCTTGAAATGTTAAAATAATTTTATTATTTTGGATGGTATTTATTGAAGAAATATTTGTTAAGTGCCTGCTATGTACCAAACAATAGCCTAGGATACAGCAGTGAATGAAAACATTCAAATCCTGCCTTCATGCAACTTTCATTCTAGTGGGAAAAATACGTGATGCTTTTTATTAGAACATTTGTTGTAAGTATACTATTATTATATATAATTTTATGGAATATTACTTTAATACTTTGTTTCATTTATGCTACTTACTTGGTGTTTATCTTGCTTGGTGAACTTTGAACTTCCTTGATCTGTGGTTTGATATTGAACATTAATTTGGAGAAATTCTCAGTCATTATTACTTCAAGCATTTCTTCTGTTCTCTCTCACCTGCTGGTATTCTCATTACATAAAAGTTATATTAACACCTTTTGTATTTGTCCCACAGTTTTTGGGTAGTCTGTTTTTTCAGTCTTTTTTTCTCTTTGTTTTTTTGTTTTTAGAATTTTCTGTTGATATATTCTGAAACTCAGGAGTTTTTTCTCTGCCTAGTCTAGTCAACAAATGAGCCAATCATAGGCATTATCATTCATGTTATAGTGTTACTGATCTCTAGCATTTCTTTTTGGTCTTTCTTAGAATTCCCATCCCTCTGCTTATCCTTATGCATCTGTTCTTGCAGGTTGTCTCCTTTTTCCGTTGGAGCCCTTAGCAAATTAATCATGATTTGTTATTTAACTTGTTTTAATTCATGGTCCAATAATTCCAACATTTCTGCCATATCTGAATCTGATTCTGATGCTTGCTCTGTGTGTTCAGACTGTATTTTTTGTTTTTTAGTGTAACTTGTAATTTCTCATTAGAAGAGGAGACATGATGTCCTGGTTAAAGGAACTCCGCTGACTAGGCCTTCAGTAGGATGTGAGGGCAAGGGGCAGGGTTCTAAAGTCTGACTGGTGACTAAGTGTGTCTTTTACAGGGTTTTGTGCCCCTGGGCTTCGAACTTAGATTAGTCTCAGTCTTAACCCCTACCTAGGTGGGAAAAGATGGGTAATCGGGGTGGGGGAGTGTTGGGAATTTCCCTTCCCTAGCCTGGAAAGCTAGTGCTGGCTGGAGCTGGAAAAGTCTTCATTACTTTTAACAAAGAAATAGATTCTTCAACAGTTTTCTTAGACAGCAATATGTCATCTGCCACTTCTTTATCCTCATTTTATTTGATCTTACTGTAGCATTTCATAGAGCTGTCCACATCTTCTTAATTTACTTTTGAACAGTTCCATATTCTGGAATTTCCTTCTACCTCACTGAAAGAAAGACTTTTTAAGGTTGTTGTTGTTGTTGTTGTCATCGGGTTTTTTTTTTCTAATAAGGCTCTTCCTCTGTTGTAATTTTTCCTCCTTTGATCAAATGAACATGACTTAACCCCAGAGCTTGATCCTCAGTTCCATTCTCTTTTTTGTCTATAGTCTCTCTCTAGATAAACTCTTCTAGTCCTTTGACTTGAAATACTATTTATATGCCAATGACTTCCCAAAATAATATCTATAATTATGACTTCTTGCCTGAACTCTAGATTTGTTTACCCAGCTGCTTCTATTTGAATGGCTGATATGTACTTCAAAGCCCACATATCCCAAACAGAACTTTTAATTTTTCTTCTTCAATCTTCTGTCTCCCCAAGTCTGCTCCATTTCAAAATACAGTACCACTGACCACTCAGTCACTGAAGCAAAAACCTAAGAGTTATACATCATTCCTTTCTTTTCCTTAAGCCGCACAAAATCTTGGCAGTCAAAAGTTTGTCAGCTCTGCTTTGAAACATATGCTAGATCTGTCCATTTTCATATCTGCTACCATCTCACTAGTCCAAACCACCACTACCATCTCTCCTTTGATTACTTCAGTAGCTTCCTAACTGGTCTCCCTGTTGCTGCTCACAGAAGCTGTTTTCATTTTCTCTCTGATACAATTTCTTTTATCTACAGGACACTCATAATTATTTTTTGAATAAAAATGTAAATCAGGTCATGTTACTTCCTTATCCAGATACCTTCAGTGGCTTTCCTTTGATTTACGTACAGTGTCTGTGGTTTGGGCCCTATCTATTTACTTGTCTTATCTGTCTACCTCTTTGATCTTATTTCCTATTACTCTCTTTCTTTGGCTTATTATGTTCTAGACATATTTGTCATTTGTTCCACAAAAACATCAATTTTATTCCTTTGTCAAAGCTTTCTATTAGTTGTCTTTCTTCCTTGGAAGTCTCTTACCAAAATCTTGGTTAGCTTGTTTTTGTCATCTCAGGTCTCAGGGCAGATGTCCCTCAAACAGAGGCCTTCCTTCATCTATAAATCTAAATTATTTTTATCCTAATGTCATCATGTTCTGTCACTCTACTTTGTTTAATCTTCATAAAGATCCTATGGAACCCTTACTTACTGTATATTTTCTTATTTGAATATCCAAATCTAACATTTACTAAATTGTAAGCTCTATAAGAATCAAAACCTTATATTTCATGTTCACTGCTATCTTGTTACCCAAGATAGTATCTGTTACACATTGTTTAATAAATATGTTTTAACTGAATTATTGAATGTTAGGTTTTAGATTGAATATATGTTAAATGGAAGTTAAAATCTAGCTTCTGCCCTGGCTGGTGTGGCTCAGTGGATTGAATACTGGTCTGAGAACCAAAAGGTTGATGGTTTGATTCCCAGTCAAAGCACATGCCTGGGTTGTGGGCCAAGTCCCCTTTTGGGGGGTGCAGGAGAGGCAACCACACATTGATGTTTCTCTCCCTCTCTTGCTCCCCCCCTTCTCCTTTGTCTAAAATATAAATAAATAAAATATTTTTAAAAATCTGGCTTCTACCAAAAATAGACAAACCTGTATGACCCAGTGTTGGCTAGTTCTTTTCCTGCTTTAATTAAGAGCTATAAAGTACTTTGATCATGTGGCTATAAAGTACTGTGATCATGTGGAACACAGCTCTATGGAACTAATAGAGATCATCTTGAGGTGAATTTGCAGAATTATTATTGTTCTATGCTCTCAGATAAGTATTCTTATACATTCTGCCTTCAAACAGTTGTTCATTGTGCATAAAGTGAAATCATGA
This sequence comes from Anoura caudifer, assembly GCA_004027475.1. Taxonomy (NCBI): domain Eukaryota; kingdom Metazoa; phylum Chordata; class Mammalia; order Chiroptera; family Phyllostomidae; genus Anoura; species Anoura caudifer. The sequence continues at coordinate 20,778 of PVKU01008345.1, forward strand.
TTCAAAATCAATATAATGTAAAAGTGTATAATGGTCGAAACTATTATTCAGAGTTAGCCTTAATGGTAAACTTAGTGATTTCCAGGAGTTGTACTCTCAATTGTTATGTTAAAATTATTTTAAAATAATTTTAAATGTTTATTTAGTATTTTAATTTTGAGGAACTCAGATTTGTCAATTTTTTTCTTCTATGAATAATGTTTTTGGTGTCATATCTTAATTTTTTTTTGCCTAACTTAATATCACAAAGGTTTTCTGTGTTTTTTGTTTTCCAGAAGTTTTATGGTTGTGAGTTTGAGTTAGGTCTATAATCTGTTGTGGTGGATGTAACCATTTTTATACATTCAAGGCTCAGTTGTATTTTTTGTTGTTGTGGTTGTTGTTGCATTTAGATATCCTGTTGTTCCAAAACCATTTGTTTAAAACAACAGCAACAACAAGAAACTAGTCTTTCTACATTGAACTGTCATATCTTTGTTAAAAATCAGTTGACCATGTATGTGGGTTCTGGAGTTATTATTCCTTCAACTGATCTTTGTTCATTCTTTTGCCAAAGCCACACTATTTTGACTATAGTAAGTTGATAGGTAATATGAGTACTTCAGGTTTGTTTTTGTTGTTTTGGCTATTCTGGTCCCTTTGCCTTTCCATATACATTTTTCAACATGTTGATATCAGGAAAAATATTGTCAAGATTTTGATTGGTGAGAGTGTGTGGAATCTATACATCATTTTAGGAAGAATAAACATTGTAACAACATTGAATAATCTAATCTATGAACACAGTATGTCATTCCATTTATTTAGATATCATTGATTTAAAATTTTTTTCAGTATATAGATCATGGACATATTTTGTTAGATTTATATCTAAGTGTTTCATGATTTTGGAGCTATTGGAATTAATACTTTAAAAATTTTCTATTTCTAGTTTTTCATTTCTAGTATATAGAAATATAAATGATTTTTGTATCTTGACCTTATATCTGCTAACTTAGCAAACGCATTAGATCTAGGAGCTTTTTTTGTAAATTCCTTGGAATTTTCTATGTTGAAAGTCATGTCATCTGTGAGTAGACACCATTTTATTTTTACTTTCCAATTTGTATACCTTTATTTCTTTTTTCTTTAAGTTTCTTTTTTCTGTAAGTCAGCTGTACGCATGGTTTCTCACAAGGCTGCAGTCAAGGTGTTGACTCTGACTGTAGTCATCTGAAAGCTTGACTGGGGAAGGACTGATTTCTCAGATCGCTCACCCACCTATTGACAGGCCTTAGGTCATCTGTTGGCTTTGCTATGCAGGTCTTCCCAGCTCACAGCATGGCACCTGGCATCTCTGAGTAACAGGGTGGCAAGATGGAAGCCACAGATGGAAGTCTCTTTGTAACCTAATCTCAGCAGTGACATCCCATCACCTCTGCTGCTTTCTCTTTGCTAAAAGCAAGTCCTTAAATCTAGTCCATACTCTGGGTTCATAGGAGAGGATTACATAAGGGTATGAATACAAGGAGATGGGGATTATTAAAATCATTTTTAAAACTTCCTATCATACCAAGTAAGCCCTAGATATTTTGAGATTATTTTTATGTGTCTTATTCTAGTTCTCTACCATAAAAATGCCTTAGCAACTGACTCTCAGTCTTCATTTATTTCTTTACCTTCTTTATTTTGCTGCCAACTCTAGTTCTTAACCATTAACCTGTGTATGTTTTATCTACCTCTTATTTTTATTTTTTCCTTATCTTTAGTTTATCCAGGGCCTAACATCAACTGTGCTGCTTCATGATATTTCATCTCTGCTCCTTTTACTAGCCCCTTTTATTATATCCTTAGCACTTTGTACAAATTTGGAGATGGAGTAGGTAGGTAGGGAGGAGATAGAATATAGTATCTTTTCAGTATGAATCCACAAGGATAGTGATTAAGGCAGTTTCCCTTAGAGAGCAAGAGCAACATAGTTATCTAAATACTGTCATAGATGTTTGTAGATTAGAGATACAGTCATTGAGTTGCTAAGTGACCAATTCTTGAAAAAAATTTACCAATGCCAATAGCTTGTTTTATACTTATTTTTATATATCTCATGAAAGTAGAATGTAAAATATATAATAATAGCCCAATAATCTGAAAATTTTTCTTATCCCTTTTTTTGGATTTAGGAGAAATGAGAGTCTGTTACTATAAGATTTATTACTTTTTAGGCATTATATAAAAGTATACATTTTGAGACATAAGAACTTTGGAAGAGAATTATACATAAATCTCTACTTTTTTAAAACATATGCTAAAGTATAGAAAAGGCAAACTTCTATTTTTTTAGTCACACAGAATTAACAACCATTAACATTGGTTCATTGTGTATTTAGTCTTTCCCCAATCCCCAAATAATAAAATTCTGCAGTTAAAATTTAACTTCTCTTAAACTACCCCAGATAGTTCTGTTTCATGGAACTTAGTTGATGCAGCTACTGTTACAAGTTTGGTGATTATTTTTCTGGTTTGTTTTTTAAACAAATGGACAGACAGACACATATGTACCTATATGGTACTTTTGGCTTTGCATTTTATTTGTATGGTATACTATATATATATATACTATATATATTCTGCATCATTTTTTAAAACTTTATACTGTTTTTGAGGTTTGTCCATATTGTGCATATAGATCTAGGTTATGCTTTTTAACTGTTATATAATATTCCATTATGTTTTATTATCCATGCTCTTATTGTTAGATGTCTAGATTGCCTTGAAAGAATGTTTTGCTATTTAAAACACTGCACTTTTGCACACCTGTGCTATGTTCAGACTTAAAATATTATTTTCAATTTGGTGGTTGGAAAATTGTCTCTTGCTTTATTAATCTACATTTCCTTCATTACTGGTAAGATGAGTATAGATTTAATGACTATTTGGATGTCATCATCTGTGAAATACCTGACTACTCTATTCTTTGCCCATTTGTAGGAGTTCTTTTTGTATTCTGGATATTAATTCTTTGTTTTTTATATATGTGGTAGATATCTTTTCCTAGTATATCACTTGCTTTTAACCCTATATGTTTTTTTTAATTGCATAGACATTTTTGTGCTTCTTTTTCTTTTTGACCATTCTGACTAATCTTTACAAAGAATTAGCTTTTGGTTTTATGTTTTTACATAGGAATTGAAGGTGTAGAGTTACAGCTGTAACTCGAGTTACATTGTATGGGGACATACAAAATGATAGTGTGGCCATTTAAGTGACTATTAACTGTCATATGTGTTTAAACGAAATTATGGAGTATTATAGTTCCAAAGTATATTCCAAAACTTATGATTGTTAATGATAATTTTTTTCACTATTCAGACTTTATATTTTTTATTATTTTTTATTTTTTTATTTTAATTGTTCTTATACAGTTTTCTGTCTTCTACTCCCATCCCAGCCCACCGCCCCAGCCCTCCCCAGCTCCCTCCCATTTCCAACCCCCCAAGCTTTTGTCCATGTGTCTTTCATACTTCCTCTAAATCTTTCCCCTTTTCCCTTGAAATTCCTATCCCTCTCCTCTCTTGTTCTCACCTTTAACAGGAACCTAATCAACAGAACAAACAAACAAGCATAATATAACCAAAGACACTGAAATTGAGAACAGACTTCATAATTTTTAATGGTACTGAATTAACATTTTCTTTTCATTTATTTTTTATTTTTTAAAATTTTAATTGTTCTTGTAGTTTTCTTTTACTCCCTTCCCAGCCCACCGCCCCAACCCTCCCCACCTCCCTCCCATTTCCATGCCCCTTAGTTTTTGTCCATGTGTCTTTTATACTTGTTGCTCTGTTTCAGAATATATGGTTTCATTTTTTTCTTTTGATAAAATACAATGAATTTGTTTAATTTGGGGATTGATCTTCAGTGGTCATCTGTAACAGTCCCATTTTCCAGGATTAACAGCTTCTATGATGATAACTGATGACTATCCATTTGTGAAAAAGAAAAACATGATTGCAGATGCTTTTTCAGTAAAGACTTGCCCATTGCAGTTTCGCACATTGCACATTGCGAGTTTTCACTTCACTGTCACGTTATTTTTAACAGTTGTAAAATTTTATACTTTTTTATTTGTAGCTCAGTTCACTTACATCTTCTTACATTTTAGTGTATTTTAGTTATTGTTATTAACATTATTCAGATTGTAAAATTTAAATTGAGCAATGGAGGTTTTGAGCAATTTATTATATTTTATAAAGATAATTCTTTTGGCTGAAAGTATGGGATTGAGTTACATTTTAAAGTATGATTCCCAGATTCAGGGTTGGAATTTTGTAACTCTCTCTAGACATTTAAAAATGGAATTTTGAAATGAACAATTGAGCCTTGAACAACACTTATTTGAACTGCTTAGATCCACTTATACATGGTGGTTTTATTTTTTCAATTAAAACTGTAAATCTATTTTTCTTATTTTCTTAATAACATTTAATTTTATCTAGTTTATACTTTATTATAAGAATACATATAACATATAGAATATGTGTGAGTCAGCTATATATGTTATCATTTTTGGGGGGAGTAAGTATTTATATGCAGATTTTCAACTGCGTGAGTGGTCAGTGCCCCAACCCCTGCGTTGTTTAAGCGTCAGCTATGTTATATCTACAAATATTTGTCTAATGCTTACTGTGCTAGGTGGTGTGAAACTTTAGTTAGACTTTTGGGTGTAGGCCCACAGTCAGAGTGAAGAATAGCTATTGAATTCCTTATGAGCTAGAAAAGAGCAGAGATAGTGTTAAGAGTTGGGAAATAAAGGAGTTTGAGTTCATTCATGTTTTAATCAAACATTAAAAATGTTGGCCTTGAAGCACATACAAGCATAACTCCTTTCTAGATATTTAATTATTTATTTTTACGTTATTTTAGGTTTCCAGTTATTATCTGCAGGATTCGCCATGACCCCAGCTCTGAGGGAGGCACCAACAAAGGGTATCTGCTTTTCATCTTTACCGAGTACCATGGAGTCTGACAAGATGCTATGCATGGAAGGTCCAAGAACTGTAGATGAAAAGCTAAAGGGAGACACTTTTTCTCAGATGCTGGGATTTCCAACTCCTGAACCTACTGTTAACACTAATTTTGTGAACTTAAAACATTTTGGCTCCCCTCAGTCTTCAAACCATTATCAGACAGTTCTTTTAATGGGTTCTAATTCTACGTTAAATAAATACAATAAGAATTATAAACAAAAGAAATTAGGAGAACCTAACTGCAGTAAGCTGAAAAACATACTGTGTAATGGCAGCAACATTCAGCTCAGTAAAATCTGTCATTCTCATTCTGAAAAGTTCATCAAAAAGGCACCTCTGTCAGATAACACAAGCCAGTGCATGACAGATGTAAAACTTGTTTTGGATTCAAATATAACCAAAGACACTAATGTAGATAAAGTCCAACTACAAAACTGTAAATCATACCAAAAGAATGCACTTTTGGATAAAGTTACTGATGCTGAGATTAAAAGGGGTTTATTGGACTCTGCTCAAAAGAAAATTGGTCCTGGCCATTCAAATGTGCCAATTAGTTCCTCAGCTGCTGAAAAAGAGGAGGAAGTGAATGCTCGTTTACTTAACTGTGTAAGCAAACAGAAAATTTTACTTAACCAGGCTAGAAGAACTCAGAAACATTTGCAGATGCTCCTGGCAAAGCATGTTGTTAAGCACTATGGTCAGCAAATGAAATTTTCTATGAAACATCAGCTCCCCAAAATGAAGATCTTTCATGAACCTACCACAATTTTGAATAATGGTTTACCTAAATGCACTGAAATTAAGCGAGACATCAACTTATTGACTGCGGAGAATAAATTGTGGAATGAAACAAAAAATGGCTTTCCACAGTGTACAGCTGCAGAAATCCAAAGATTTGCACTGTCTGCTACAGGGCTGTTGTCTCATGTTGAAGAGGGTCTGGATTCTGATGCAACTGATAGCAGCTCTGATGACGATTTGGAAGAATATACCATTAGAAAAAATGTGGCAGTGTAAGTGCACAATTATTATTAGATCTCTTACTGTTCTGTGTATAACAGCAATTTTGTCTTGATTTCAAGAAATATTAAAAGGAAATAGATTTTCTAAACTCATAATGTTATAATCTTTAAGTTATAGAAATGGTAAAATTTTTTTCATCCTTTAAACTACTGTTTGTAAATATATACATACTATTTAAAAATAAGTTACTCAACTGCTCTACCTAGGAAAAACCAACACAGGAATAATAAAAGCTAACTGACTCTAAGTAAGCATTTTTCCTATTCTTGAATAGAATAGGCTATGGACAAGGCCTAAAATTTTGCTTAAGTGATCTAGCCAATTATAGCTAAAACTTAAAAAAACAGAAAGTTTGCACATGGGGAGCCCCCATGACTTCAGAAGTTTGTCAACTGAGTATATATAAGTTGACCTGCTACTTTTTAACTATTTATATATTTATATCCACAGCTTTCAGCTCTAGTCTTTACCAACTTCGTCAATTTTTGCTAGATTAATGTAGCCAAAACAAAACTATAATGTCAACTACTAGATACCTGTTGAACACTTGTTAATGGCTGGACCCTAAAGACTCTAAATATTCAGAGCCTCTCCCCTCTTGGGAGTCTACTTCAAAGAGAGGTTTATAGGTATTTAAAAAAACACACAGCAAAATGGTTTTACTTATGTTAACATTCGAGAACAGCTCTATCTGATAGAGTTTTAGAGATGACGGGATGTCCTGTATCTGTTATCCTGTAGGCACTGGCCTCGAGTGGCTGGCTGTTGAGCACTTGAAACGTGATCTGTATAACTGAGGCACTAAAGTTTTAATTTTATTTAATTTGAATTAATTTTATTTAAATAGCCAGATAGAACATAGTTTTTAATCTAACTTTCAGAGAACAGTTAATGTCCCTAAACTGATACAAAATACTCTGCATATATATGGTATTTGGGGAGGACGAAGTTCAAACTTTTTATCAAATTCTCAAAGATGAATGAGAATCATTATAAAATTAGAAGCTGAACACATTATTTTTTATTAATAAAAAGGATTGTTTTCATAGTGAGAATAAAATGTAAAGCAAAGTCTTTGATGTTCTGTTATCACTATATTTGAAATTTGTTTGAATGTGGGAGCTAATAATTATTGAACACATTTTTCTGACTGACATTGTGCTATTTATTTTCCATATGATACATTATTTGATCTTTTCAACAGCCATGGGAAGTAGTTGTTGTTACGTTATTTCACTTAAGAAGCAACAGGTTTAGCATGATTTAGTACCTTGCCCATGGTCAAAAAGTCAAGTGGTGAAGCTACAAATCTTCCCCATTACTTTAAGGCTCTTTCTATTGGATGGTGCAACTTTGTCACCATTGTATCATGGATAATTATAGCCACAAGAGTTATTAAGTTCATGTGTTCTCAAAGAAGTACAGAAATTTATTAGTTCCATACTTCTAATTAATAAAATTTAGTAGGTATGTGGAGTACATTGTTCATTAGTTTGTTGTTGAGAAGAGCTAATGGATAGATTTGTCTAAATAGAAACAGAACTAAGACAATCATGTCTTTCTAGACTATTTTGACCTTTATTAGTGTTCTCTTTCATTGATCTCCTACAACACTTAATCTGCCATACAATTTACCATTAAATCATATTTTATCCTATATGATTTGCTAATATATCTATTAGTCTTCATAACCTAATACCTAGTAAGGGTAGATACCACATTTAATACTTTTACAATTTTTCTTATATATCAAGCAAATAATTACTGATAGGCTCAATACATTTTGTATTAATATTTACACTTACTCCTTGAGTTTATTGAGAGAACACTATATTCAGACATTTGTATAAAATATACACAAATGAAGAAAATCAAGCTATTGAAAAAAATTTTATACAAACCATCAGGCAACATGCACACATTTCTTTTTAACTTTGCCAGTTCTGTTAGGAAAATTGAAGTTAAAGTAGCCTGAAAAGAAATTAGGTTCAGGCTTGGAAAGTTCATTTCTCATTCTCTTTCTTTTTCCTGTAATCAACCAGAAGGGCTTCAAAGATACTGCACATACATTCTAGGAAAATAATTAATCTAAAATGTTTAATATTCTTTAAGATATACTTCTAGCTTCTTGCATTACTGACCTTTTAATATGATGCCTTGGTTAGTTAAGCTCATATTTATAGTTCTAGGAGCCAAATACAATTTGTTTTAGGGTACATTTATGTGATTGATTCAAATCAATAATATGAAATTTATGTAGTAACTTTTTGAAGTCTTTAATTCACTAATCAATGAGTTAAACAATTTGATAATTGTTTAGGCTTGTTTACTTGTTTTTTGCTGTTTGAACAATATCTGACATTTTTTATACCACTTCAAAAATTTAATAATAAACTTTGTTTTGATTATTTTTATTAATGCTGATAGATTTCTTGTGGGGACAATTGTTTCTAAACATTTTATTTTGATGTTGACTGAATTTTGAGAACAAATAACAATTTTAATTTTTTGTCTTTTGATGTAAGTATAAAAATAGTTGTTTTTTAAATTAAAATTAGTTGTGTTTCAAGTTAAGTTTATTTTAAAATTGAAAACATTTATCCTGATAATTTTTTTTATAATTTTCTTCTTTATATTTCTGGAAACTCACTTTTCAAATGTGGATGATTGTTTTTAGTGAATAAAGTTCAGAATTAATCCTTAAATCATTTTAGGTAAAAAAGATACATTTTGTGCATCTAAATTTTTAAGTGGGTGCTAACACAATTAAATTTTTATTATCTCTGTTAAATATAAATAGACTTCTTAATTTATAAGGTTTACAGTGGCAAATACTAAAGTTGACCTCAACTTAATTTTTAGCAACTTTAAGGGTGAGTACCACTTTTTCCTTTATTTCATACCCACTGCCTAGCATTATCTACCTTTTACTGCTTGCCTGACATTAGTTGAGCGAATGAATTAATTTTTCTGTGTTTGTATATGTAGTTGTAAAGGTAAGAAAATTGAGGTCAGCAATCCATGAAGTTTCACTCTCCCTGTTTATCTTCCATTCTGTTTACTGATTTTCCTTTCCTTTCTTCCTTTGTCTCTAATACCAAAAATGGCACAAGATGAATTTTGTTTATCTTAGAACCAGCATGAATGTGTGGTCAGTGAATGAATGAATGAATTATGCAAAAATATAGACATTTAAAAGTAATTATTTTGTTACAGTATTCAGCATTTGCAACTTTTAAAAATTGATAAGTAAAATGTATTTTATTTATCTTCATAATCTCAGATTATATTATTGTAAATGCCTTTTCTTTTTATCTTTCTGTCTTCTCTCTTTTTTTAAAGTTTATAAGCCTGATAAGAAAAACAAATTCCTTTACTCTAGGAAGAGTTAGAGTGTTCCTAGCTGTGAAAGAATGTAATTGTTTTAGGAAATTGGAAAGCAATCACACATTCACCATTACCATTACCATTGTTATTTTAAATATATAAGATATAAGTATATATTTGATTTGTCCTTTTTCCTTTCCCTCCAAAAATTTAAGCAGTAGTTTAATTCATGATGACATAAGTGATACACTTTAAAAATAACTTTTGGTTGGGAGTCTAATATGCATTAGAAAAAAATTTTTTAATTTCTCTAAAATTTTTTAAAATTTTCTTTGGAAATAAAAAGAGCAGCATTTTAATATTAATGGACACCCTCCCCCCAGCTTCCACAGTGTTCTGTTCCTTTGGTGAAGCAGAGGTTTTGGATATACTTGTATTATAATCATGGCTTGCTCTGTGACGCTGAGCAAAAGTTGAGGTTATTCTTAACTCTCTGACTCAGATTCTTGTTCTTTGGTCTAACTTAAAGAGTTCTGTAGATAATTAGTTGAGCTATTGAGCCAAAGTTCCTACACATAATAAGGCATGGATTCAGCAGCCAGTAATCTGGTATCAGGTGGTGTGCTATTGTGAAAGACTGGAGTTTAATATTCCACAGGAAATTTGGGGAACCAGTGTAAAATACATGCCTGAATTAACCCATTTGAGGTGAGGAAGCTGAAGTATTTGTGCATCAAATTCCCTCAGTTACTGAGTGAAGGCTGTTCCTGATTGTGGTAACTCTTTTGTACTTCTGTTGTGCCACTTGGGTGACAAAGCAGGCTCAAGCAAGAACAACAACAGAAAACCTTAGTCAAAGAAATACACATGCAGGTAGCTGGAAGTCAGGTCTGTGTGTGCTGAACCAGCAAGTGTAAGGGGATGTAGATTGGTCACGGACAGACTCGGGTGCAATTATGTTATCTCAATTCTGGTGTAAGACCTTAGAGTTCTAGCTTTTTTTTTCTTTCTTTTGGGAAGTGAAATCAGTTATTTTCAGGATGCATGTAGGAAAACTCACAAATTTTTGACACAGAAAGACATGTTTCTTTGTTTTATTCAAGGAAACTTGCCAGTAGCTTCCAAATCAAACAACCATCTTGGATGTTGGAGATGTTTCCCCAAACTAGTTCCCATATGTTCAAATATTCTTTAAGTCTTTATTTTGGCAGGTAAATAGGCAGTCTTGATAAGGAAATTTTTGTCTTCCATACTTTTTCTGGGCTTTGTAGTTATAATTGAACATTTTATATGATTTACTTTCTCTCCCATTTCAGTATATCAATTATATTTCTTCTTCTTTTTACTGTTTTTTAGTGGTCACCGTAGAGTTTGTACATATACCCCTAATCCAAGCTTTCTTTCAAATAACATACCTCTTCCTGGGTAGTGCAAGTGCCTTATAATAACAAAATAATCCTAATTCTTCTCTCCTGTCCTTTGTGTCACTTTCTCTTATAAATAAGCATACACACATATACATAATTGATTACTGGTTGCTATTATTTTAAACAAGCCATTAGATCCATTATCAATTAGATCCATTAAAGATAAACAAAGTAAAAGTTGTTATTTTACCTTCACTTATTCTGTAGCATTCTTTTTCTCTTTATATAGATCCCTGTTTGTGACCTATGTAATTTTCCTTCTCTCTGAAAACCTTTTTTTTAACATTTGGCATATAAGGGAATGATGTCAATAGTGTGGAATTTGGTTTGGAGTTTTTTTCCAAACCACTTTAAACACGTTGATGTTCTGGAATGATCAAGAGGAAAGCTCTTTCACAACTAAAGAGACAGCCTTAGTTTAAGGAAAATGCTGAAAATTCTGTAAAAGTACCTTTGTATATTGCAATAAAGTACTGGTTTATTGGCTTGAAAATTGATATTTATTCCACTATGTTAAAAGATCTGAGGAAGTTGTAAGTTTGGTTGAAGAAGCTATAAGGATAGCTCATTTTTGTTAAAAAGAAATTGATGGAGAAAGCTACCTCTAGATGGTATTTTTAATTTTTAGTTACCTGTTCTCTATTAGAAATGAGTATCTTCAAGGAATCACTTCAAAGGAAGAAGCATGAGCTTCAGGATATGAAGCTTTAAAGGATGGACTGGCTTATTGATACACATGCCAGTGGAAACTTAAACTATACTAATATTTTTATAAGGATTGTTGTTGTTTTGTTAGGACTCAGATTTGAAAATTCCATAGATTTTGAGTTGTCTGGGTCTAATTATGTTTTCTCTATAAGTTCAGCTATTTTTATTTTATAGAGCACGTTATTATTCAGGAATGCATATATTGTATTATAGCAGAAACACTTGCACTCAATTCTGGGTTGATAGTGATGATACCTTTTTGAGTAACAAGTATAATCTAATGATCTTTTATCTCATTTTTCCCCATTGCCCGTTGTAGTGGCCTGCAGAGCCATCACTAGCCCGTTTGTGTGTGATAGAAGGTGCTTCTTCCTCTGAGCAGGTTTAGATTTGGAATTGCAGAGCTTGAAATGGAGAACTCTTGCTGGATTTTAGCTCTGCTTGCCCTTTCCCCTCTTGTCTGTGGTTTGACTTTTCATGGTTTCAGTTACCCATGGTCAACTTCAGTTCGAAAATATTAAAGAGAAAATTCCAGAAATAAGCAATTTATAAGTTTTAAATCATTCACCATTCTGAGTAGCATGATGAAATTTCATGCTGTTCCACCCACTCCATCCTGCCCTGGGCATGAATCATCCCTTTGTCCAGCTTATCCATGCTTTAATGTGCTATCAGCCCGTTAGTCATTTAGTAGCCATCTTGGTTCTTAAGATTGACTATCTTGGTATTGTAGTGTTTGTGTTCCTGTAACCCTTATTTTACTTAATAATAACCCCTTAAGTACAAGAGTGATGGCAATTCAGATATGCCAAGGAGAAGTCCTAAAGCGCTTCCTTTGAGTGAAAAGATAAAGTTCTTGGCTTAAGGAAAGAAAAAAATTGTATGCTGAAGTTGCTAAGAGGTACAGTAAGAATGAAGCTTCTATGAAGTTGTAAAGAAGAAAAAATAAATTTGTGCTAGTTTTGCTGTGACACGTCATATGCAAACTTACAGCCAACGTGCATAATTAATGCTTAGTTAAGATGGAAAAGGCATTAAATTTGTGGGTAGCAGACATGAACAGAGACAGATCACATGTAACTTTTATTACAGTGTATTGTTATAATTGTTCTGTTTTACTATTAGTTGTTGTTAATCTCATTGTGCCTAATTTACAAATTAAATTGTATTATAGGTATGCATGTGTAGGAAAAATGTATATGTAGGGTTCAGTACTAACTACGGTTTCAGGCATCTGCTGGGATATTTAGAACATGTCCCCTGTGGATAAGGGAGGACTACTGTAGTTTGGAAAAACTACCTGGCTGCCCGGTTTCCTGGACAAAAGACATACAACATGCAAACACACACGCACCCAATGCTTGTTGAATTGCTAAAGTGTGTGACTTCAGACTGTTTAGCAAACACATTTTGATTCATTTTAAAAAATTTGTTTATTTTCTTAGTTTGTAAGCCTTAATTGGTGTGCTGGATATTGTGTAAGGATTTTAAATACATAGTTAAGACTATTTATCAGACCATTAGCTTTCAAAATTCTTTCCATACAATAGAAATAGAGTAGTATTTAGGGCAAATAAGTGCTCCCCAACCTCTCCTTTTTCTTTTCTCATATCTTTTCTTTGGCTGGGGGAATGGGGCAGATAGATGGTAGTAGGAGAGCATGACTAAATTTGGCAATCTCATTGTCAATTCTTGTAAACTTACACTGAAAATTTTGTTTAGGCAGTTGATGCATTTGGTTCTGCCAGAGTTCTAGGCAGAACCATACAATATATTAAGATTTTTTTCTCCCTTTTATTTCTCCTTCCTTTTAGGGACGCCTTTTTGAGTTCCAGTCTGAGATTTTCCTTGGACATCTTAAATGGCTTCCCCACTTGGTTTATCTCTGTGTCAAAATTTTCTAGAATTTAATTCTTCATTTATTTATTCACTTAATTTGCTTATTTGTTTTTCCTGCACATGTTTACAGCTGTGTGGTAGAGTATTAAAGTTATTAACTTGTATGTCAATGAGACTTAATTTTCTTAAAGGCAGTGAACACTTGAATAAGAACTTCTTAACCGAAGTGATCCTAATGGCACAAAATATTTTTGAGGGAGGGGTTTATTAAGGTTTATGCTGTCATAATAAGAAGACCACAAAATGAATATGTAGAATTTTTTTCTCATAGTGAAGAATTAGCTTCATCTTACAGGGTTTTTTTTTTGGTTTGCAGGGAACTGTTGGCTTTGCTGTTCTGTAGGATGTTGTTGAAACTAATTCACCAGTACTTCATCTGAGTTCCACACCCAATCATTTTTAATGACAGGTTGCACATGTTGTTTTGGCTCATGTTGGATTGTCTAGAACTTAGTCACATACCCACACATGACTGCAAGTAAAGCTGGAAAATAAGGTCTGTAGCTGAGCTGCTATGGGCTCAGGTAAAACTTGGGGACTTTTATTATCAAAAATACAGAGTGGATTTGGGAAAATAAGCAGTCTGTTCAATTTGCCCTGTTGGCCACCCAAATATCCATGCACTCTCTTCTCATAGAGAAAACACATCAGTTCCTGAAGGATCACAACTCAAAGTGATATTTAGTAGGTGGAGTAAATTTCTCTTTGTCAGATCCAAGATCTGACAAAGATCCTTATGATGTGGTGACCTATAAACTAATAGACAAGTTTTCTAATCATCTTGCCCTCTTACTTGTATATATATTGGAGTAGAAACAGAAAAGCTAAAATAGGAACTCCCACTGGGAAAACAATGGGATACACATCGTAGTTCCTGGTCCTTACTGTAATTAATAAGACTTCTTGCTCTGGAACTGGAATAAGGACTTGATAGGACCCTAATTCTGCTTTCTAGAGAATTTGTCCTCCATAGTCCCTGACTTTCCATTTTGGGAATTATTTCTTACCCATTGTCCTTTGTGTCCATATCTGAAATGTGTGTTAGTGTACTCTTACTGAAGGCTGCACTGTATTCTTACCCTGTGTCCTGTTGATGCAGATTTGGGTTCCCCAGGTAGAACATGTTAGGTTAGGCTTGTGGTGTTTTTTGTTTTTGTTTTTTACTAATAGAGCTTCATCATTTATTTTCTGATTGGCCTTAAGTCATTTATATGTGAAAATACAGTGAAATTTCTTATTTGGTTATAGTTGCTATTCATAAAGACTAGTTAATTTACTAGTTATTTCCCTCTCTCCTTCAGTTTAATGACTGCTACCTTGAGGCCACCAAAATAGTACATTCATCTGATTTTTGCTCCTAGGCTGTCTTTCATTGTGTGGCTTAGAACTCTTAGGACCAATTCTTGGAATACATTTTTTGTTGTCATCTGTAGAGAAGCAGTTGGCTTGCCTGATCCTTTAAGTCCGTGTATTATTGAATTTTATTAAATTAAAAATAGTGTGGCCCTGACTAGTGTGGCTCAGTTGGTTGAGTATTGTTCCCCAAAGCAAAAGGTTGCTGGTTTGATTCCCAGTCAGGGCACATGCCTAGACTGAGGGTTTGGTCCCACTTGGGGCCTGCAGCAGAGGCAGCCGACCAGTGTTTTCTCTCTCATATCAATGTTTCTCCCCCTTTGTTTCCGCCTCCCTTCCCTCTCTCAAAAAATTAATAGATAAAATCTTTAAAAATTTGTATTGTATTTTTCCATTACCATGTAACTCCCTTGTACTCCCCCCTGCCTGCATTCACCACACTGTGGTCCATGTCCTTGAGTCCTTTTTTGCTCAATCCCTCCACCCACTAACTTCCCCAACCCAGTAGCTGTCATTCTGCTCTCTATCTGAGTCTGTCTCTATTTTGCTTTTTAGTGCAGTTTGTTTTTTAGGTTCCACATATAATTGAAATCATATGGCATTTGTCTTTTTCTGCCTGAAGTAGTGTAGTCAGGGAGACACCCTAAGGTTTTTTCTCTGCTTGTAAATTAATTCTTCCCTAAATTAATTTATATTAGGCTTAAGTAGCAAGGAACAGCCAGCACACTATAACATTTTCTTGTGTTTTTTTTTTTTTTTTTTTACATTACAACATTTTCTAACTGCTTCTGCTAAAATATAGTCTTGGTAGGTACTTGGTCTGTATTTTAAATGATCATGTTTCCTAATATAGTATATATAGTGTAGTATAGAAAGGAAAACTAACCTATGCTACCTCCTTCCTGTCTGCTTGCTGTCCTACCCCTAAGTTAATACCATATGTTTTGGGTTTCCCTCATAGCCCACCCTATCATTCATAGCAATTTCTGTAACATTTAGCATAAAGGTTGTTGTAGGAAAGAGTAGCTCAAGCATGATACAACTTTTTCTTCTCACAGAACAGTTGAGAGATAAATGGGTGATACAGTATGGATAAAAAGCTCTACTTCCATGAAATTGTACAAGAACACTCAACAAAGGAGTCTATGAACTACTTTCATTTTTTTCTTTAAAGATGTTAGCCCAATATGCACCTGTTGTGTTTTTTTAAAGGCAATAAAATTTTGGGCGTGAAATATTGGAACAAAAATAGAAGCCATTGGGGAGGGGGAGAGAGAGATCACACACACGTAAAAGTTCTTTGAGTTCTAGCAATGATGGAGTGGAGTTACTGGTACTGTACTTGCTCCTTGGCTGTGAGTAACCAGAAAACTGTACAAAATACAAGGGAGGGTAAAAGTAGGTTTACAGATCTTTGTATGGAAAATAATACAGTAATTAATAAACAATAACAGAAGAATAAACTGTTTTATGTACTCACAACTGTAAACCTGCTTTTTGTCCCACCCTGTATATGAGACAGTCACTGTTTTCAGAAAATGGACATGGTAGGCATAAGACAGCAAAGGGCAGAGTTTCAGTGATTCTTGAGAAAAGAGAAACAATGGAAGTGACACCTGTGATTCCTCTTGTTTTCTGCTTGAAGGCACCTCTGATCTCTAGTGCAGGGAGAGGAAAGCTAAGTAGAGCACAGTGATCTTAATAGAGATGAAGATTAGAGTTTGGGAGGCTGAGGTAGCTGGAATTAGTAGAGAATACTGAAATTGAGGGATGTACTTATGCAAAGAAAAAGCTCCAGAAATCTTCATGTGGCCCCCTGAGAGAACTTTGTTGAATACTAAGCTATCCATGTATACATAAAACTCCACAGGGACAAACAACTATTAGGAAGCTGTAATCTGAACAATTTCCAGCACTCATACACAGTTCAGATATGTTTGAGTTCCAAGTAAGCAGAAAGTGGAGAGACTTTGTTGAACATTGGAGCATTTGTTAGAGACCCCAGAAAGGTCACACTTTAAGAGTAAGAATGAATTAGCCCTAGTCAATGACTACTCTATGCCTCTTAAAATTTTTTTTTATCCTCACTTGAGAATGCTATTTTATGCTTTTAGAGAAGAGAGGAAGGGAGAGAGAGAAACATTGATGAGAGAGAGAGAGAGAGAGAGAGAGAGAGAGAGAGAGAGAGAGAGAGAGAGAGAGAGAGAAGCATTGATCAGTTGCCTCCTGCATGAACCTGGACCAGAGATTGAAGCCACAACCTAGGTGTATGCCCTGACCGAGAATCAACTCCACAACAGTTAAGTTTATGGGATGATGCTCAATCAACTGAGTTGCACTGGCCGGGGCCTACTCTATAACTCTTAACAGATGTTAAAAGCAAGCCGAAAAGAATAAATTTGAAAAGCAAGTAATTTAAGAATCTGTTGAAACAAAATCATTCTAAATGAAGACCATAAAATCCAGAAATTCAACAATATATATAGTGTCCATAATAAATGTGTTACACACCACACACACACACACACACAACCAATTACTAGACATGCAAAGAAGGAGGAAAAAAATCAACAAAAACAACAGACAGAATGAGAGTAGTTGGGAAAGACTTTAAAATATCTATTGTAAACATATGTAAGGGCTTAAAAGCAAAATGTGAGATAATGAGAGAAACTGAATATATATAAAAGAACCACTGAAATTTCAGGGGGAAAACACAAAATCTGAAATGAAAATTATTGTTTCAGCTTAACAAGAGACTAGACATTCAGAAGAAGTATTCAATCAATTTTAACACATAGCAACATAAACTACCGAAACTGAAGCATTGTAGGGCAAAAATACCAAAAAGAAAATGAACTGAATAGCAGTGACATGGATACAATATCAAATTCTAACATACATGTAATTGGACTTCTCAGTGTAAGAAAGAGGGGAGAAAGAAAATAACAGGAAAAATAATAGCCATAATTTTTCCAAATTTGCTGAAACCATAAAACCATAGATTTAAGAAGCTCGATAAATAAAAAAAAAAGATAAAAATGAACTCATTTGTGGTTCATTTTGTAGTTAAAACACTAAGGTATGTTGTAATCAAATCACTAAGTTCTAGTGATACAGAGAAAAATCTTAAAAGCAGTAAGGGGGAGGGGAGACACTTTACATATTGGATCAAAGATACTACAACAGTGACAAAAAGAACTGACTTCTCATCAGAAGGTATGCAAGCCAGAAAACAATGGAGTGATATATTTAAAGTGCTGAAAAGAAAAATAGTCAACCTAAAATTCACCTAGTGAAGTGATCTATTAAAAAATAAAGGCAAAATAATATTTCCAAATAAAACAGAAAAATTGCTCAGTATACCAATACTATAAGAAAACATAAAAGGTGTCCTTCAGGTTGAAAGAAAATGATAGAGTGAAAACTCAGATCTACACAAAGGGAAGAAGTGGTAAGAAATAGCGAATATGTAGTTTTGAAATATGGAAATTAGACTACTACACATTTCCAAATAACTCATGGATGAAACAAAATCAACTAGAGAATCTATAAAGTATTTAGAACAGAATGATAATGAAAACATAGCATATCTAATTTTGTGGGATGCAGCTACTAGATTACTAAAGCAGTGCTTGGATGAAAATTTACAGCTATAAATGTTTATATTAGAATAGAAGAAAGGTGTAAAGTCTTTGGTCTATGTCTCCTACAAAATCATGATAAAATTAAACCCCCAAGTAAGTGGGAAGACATTACAAAGAGTGAAATCAATGAAATATAAAGCCCAAAAGCATAGACAAAATTAGAGAAACCACCAAAAGGTGATTCTTTGAAAAGATTAAGTTGATAAACTTGTAGCTAGATTGATCAGGAAAAAAATTGCCAATAAATAGGAAAGAAAAGTATCACTATAGATGTTATAGACATTAATGGAATACTCAGAATATTATGAGCAATTTCAACAACTCAGACAAAATAGACTAAGTGCTTGAAAGACAAATTTCCAAAACTGACAAAGAAGTAGAAAACTTAAAACAAAACAAAAACAAAAACGTGTATCCGAGCAATCAAATTAATAATTAAAAACCACTGATAGGAAATTCCCAGGTGGCTTTACTAATTACTTTTCTTAAAACTCAGATAATAAACAATTCTGATTCAACACAAAGTTTTTCAAAAAATATAGGAGAGAACACCTCTTAACTAATTTTATAAGACAAGTATTAGCTTGATTCTAAAACTTGACACAGAGATTATAAGAAAAAAGATCAATATTTTTTTATTGTAGATATAAAACATCCCTAATGAAATACCAAGTAGAGTCAACCAAAATATTAAAAAGATAATACATCACGATCAAAGTGGTTAATACCAGGAAGCAAAGTTTAATATCTAATATTAAATATTTAATATTAATATCCAAAACTTTAATATTCAACATTAAATATCAAATTTAATATTAAATATAAAATTTAATATTCAAAACTCAATTAAAAAAACAACAAACACTTATGTCCATAGAATCAAAAATACTTTGACAAAATTTAAACCCATTCATGATAGAAACTTAACAACAAACCTGGAATAGACAGAAACTTCTTAAATCTGACCAGGACACTTACAAAAGGTATACAGGTAGCATTACATTTAATGGTGAGAGACTGAATGCTTTCTCTGTAAGAGCAGGGAGAACATCAGGGTGTCCACTCACGTGACTTAAATTAACATTGTAGTGTAATTCCTAACCAGTCAAGCAAAGTAAGAAAAATAATAAAAGGCATCCCAATTACAAATGAATAACAATGCCTTTATTTGCAGTTGACAATAGTATATATAGGAAATATTAAGGACCATTGCTAGGTGCTTATTTTTCTTTTTTTCTGTAGAGATTGACAAGCTGAATCTCAAGTTTAGAATGGTCAAAACTATTGATAAAGAACAAAGTTGGAGAATTTACACTACTGGATTTTAAGGATTACTCCAAACTACAGTAGTAGTGTGGTATTGAGTTAAGGCACTGAGATAGATATGCTAAGGGGGTGTGTGTGTTGTGCATACAACAAATATAGTGTTTATAGACAGTCTTGTATTTATTCAAGGATAGGTTTTTTTCTATTAAAGAATAAGAGACTCTTTTTAAAATGGTTCAGGAATTAAATTTTTCATACATAAAGAAATGAATCTGGACCCTAAGTTCATACCATACACAGAAATAAATTGGATTATAGATCTAATAGCTAAAACTCTGAAATTTTAGAAACATGATTAAATCTTTATGACTTTATGTTCAGCAAACATTTCTTCGGACATACAATGAACTACCCATAGAAGGAAAATCTAATAAATCGAGCTTTTCAAAATTAGAATCTTGGTCTTTGAAAGAAACCATTAGGAAAATGAATGGCAAGCTGCAGACTGGGAGCTATATGTATGTCCAATACACGTAGTCTGACACAGGTCTTGTATAAGAAAGAGGATAATAATGTAATTAAATGTGAGCCAGTGACTTGAACAGACACTTTGTCAAGGAAGTCATAACCCCCTGGGAAGCATGAGAAGCATATGAAAACATGCCCTACATCAGGAATTGGAGAACTACAGACCACAGACCAAATTTGGCCCATTTACTGTTTTTGTAAACAAAGTTTTATCGGAATGCAGTCACACCCATTCATTTATGTACCATCTATGGCTGTTCTCATGCTATAATAGCAGAGATGAGTAGTTGTTAAAGACACCATGTCGCCCACAAAGCCTAAAAGATTTACTATCAGACTGCCTACAGGAAAAGTTTACCAACCCCCCAGTCTAAAGGATAAGCTCTTTCTAGGCGAGCAAACACCAGTGGAGAAGTTTGGTATGATTTAATGTATTTTTCCCAAGATAACCCTTATTTGGGGAGGATAGTTATTTTCCACACCTGGGTCTTCCTTTTTTCTTTTGATTGATTTTAGAGAGAGAAAAACATTTTTTTTGTTGTTTCACTTATTTATGTATGCATTCGTTGGTTACTTCTCATATGTGCCCTGACCAGGAATCAAACCTGCAGCCTTGGGACATTGAGACAACACTGTTACCAACTGACCCAGCCAGGGCCACTTTTTCTTATTTTTTATTTTTTGTTGTAGTTAATTCATTGTTGTTAGTGAGCTAAAGAATTCTTCATGTTAAAGGAAAAATTTAATTTATACCAGATCCTTTTTAAGTCTTGGTAACTTAAGATGTAATATTAGAAAGCACTGACTTACTCTGAGGAACTACACTTCAAGGTCAAAACAGGGATATAGTGTCATGATATTGATAAGTCAGTACCAAGAGAAACTGTACTTAACACAACTTGGTTTAAACAGTTTGTATTTATTTTTCTTGAACAAGTTAAGTGATGACTGCAAATAAGCAAGAATGAGGATTGAAGGCATATGCAGCTATTCTGGAGACTGACTAGTCTTCACTGCCCAGGTGGTCTCCACTCAACAAATGTTTTCACTGGAAGGAGGATCCCTTCTTTATGGTCTGCTTGTGGTGGTCTATGATCAGCTAAACATACCAGGGATATGCAGGGAGTCAATGTTAGCGGTCTAGCGGGGCCGATATTACATGCTAATTAGGAAGTCTAGACACTAGGTATGCCTCATATTCTTTGTTGGTGCATCATCTGTGTTCTCGTTGGTTATGATCTAAGTTATATAAGCAATTACATCATTGGTTGTATAAGTTGTTTACATAAAACCTGTTTTGACTTTGGGGTACAACAGGTGTTAATCTCCTTTTGTGTGAGATAACTATATGCTTATCTGTAACTTATTTGTAATGTTAATTATTTTTGAGAAAAACAGGTTTTCATCCAAGGGAGCATTTTTGTTGGAAAAGCCTGTTTACCACTTTTAATTATAGCAAATGTGTTTTTCACTCCTGTTAAAATGTGGGATAATGTGTCCTTTACAGACAATTAATTTTATGTATCACAAGCCCCAGCATTATTTAATTTACTTAAATTTATTATAATATTGCTATTTTTTATCATTTTTATTGTTGTTCGAATACAGTTGTCTCCATTTTCCCACCACCACTTTCCCCTACCCCACCCACCACCTCCCACCCTCAATCCTACCCCCCTTTTGCTTTGTCCATGGGTCCCTTATATGTTCCTTGATGACTCTTTTTCCTTCTTTCCCCTGTTATCCCCCCCCCACACACACACACACATCCCCTCTGGTTACTGTTAGTTTGTTCTTTATTTCAATGTCTCTGGTTTTATTTTGCTTGCTGGTTTGTTTTGTTGATTAGGTTCCATTTATAGGTGAGATCATATGGTATTTGTCTTTCACTGCCTGACTTACTTCACTTAGCATAATGTTCTCCAGTTCCATCCATGCTCTCGTGAAGGGTAGGAGCTCCTTCTTTCTTTCTGCTGCATAGTATTCCATTGTGTAAATGTATCATATTTTATGATCCACTCGTTTACTGATGGGCACTTAGGTTGCTTCTAGCACTTGGCTATTGTAAATTCTGGTGCTGTGAACATTGGGGTGCATAGGTTCTTTTGAATTAATTTTTCAGGAGTCTTAAGGTATAATCCCAGCAGTGGAATTGCTGGGTCAAAAGACAGTTCCATTTTTAGTTTTTTGAGGAAATTCAATACTGTTTTCCACAGTGGCTATACCAGTCTACATTCCCACCAACACTGCACTATGTTTCCCTTTTCTCCACAACCTCTCCAGCATTTGTTGTTTGTTGATTTGTTTATGATGGCCATTCTGTCTGGTGTGAAGTGGTATCATTGTGATTTTAATTTGCATCTCTCTGATGGCTAGTGATGCTGAGCATCCTTTCATATGTCTCTGTGCCCTCTGTATGTCCTCCTTGGAGAAGTGTCTGTCCAGGTCCTTTGCCCATTTTTTAGTTGGATTGTTTGTCTTCCTGGAAGTGGAATCATATGAATTCTTTATATATTTTGGAGATCAAACCCTGTCTGAGATATCATTTGCAAATATATTTTCCCATATGGTTGGTTTTCTTTTCATCTTGCTGATGTTTTCTTTAGCTATGCAGAAGCTTTTTATTTTGATAAAGTCCCATTTGCTTATTCTTTCATGTCCCTTGCTCTAGGTGATATATTGGTGAAAATATTGCTGCATGGAATATCTGAAATTTTCCTGCCTATGTTCTCCTCTATGGCTTTATGGTATCACAAATTATATTTCAGTGTTTTATCCATCTTGAGTTTATTTTTGTGTATAGTGTAAGTTGGTGATCGAGTTTCATTTTTTGCATGTAGCTGTCCAGATTTCCCAACACCATTTGTTGGAGAGGCTATTTTTACTCCATTTTGTGCTTCTTGATATTGCTATTTTTCTATGTTAGAATAATTTAATATAGTTTATAAACATAAAAATTATTTTTCTAAATTTAATTTGAATATCAGAATATTTTTACTAGAAGTACAATAATGTGAACTCCATGAAAAATGTTTTTCTTCATTATATTTGACCATTAGCTAATCATCAGTTTGATAGGCAAACAAAATCTCATGTGGTAGGGAAATTTTCACACTGGAGCAAAATTTACTGAAAGCACATCTAAGATCATCTTTGATTTCCCCATGCTTTCTACCACACCATACTTCTACAAGTCCTGTCAGCTTGAAAGTGAACCTTGAATTCATCATCTTCAACTATACATCTCCCACATTTTTCCCAGTACAAGCTGTTTTCATCTTTTACTCAGTGTTTTGGTCAGAATAGACTATATTTAGGGTAACAAATTAACCTCCTCATCTCAGTTAGTTTAATACCTCAAAGGTTCACCTGGCTTACATAAAGTCCTTTGTGGTTTGGTCTGTGATCCTCTTCCATCTCGTAACTACACTATTTGCACTAGTGGCTTTGAAGGTGGTCAAGTGGGCTGGAAATGACTAGTTCACTTTTACATACAGCTCATTGGTCAGAACTAGTCACATGGTTCCAATCTTACTGCAAGGAAGGCTGGGAAATGGAGAACAGCACATGAAATATTTGGAAATCACTATCTGTGTCATATCCAGGTTATTGATCTAGATTTTTAAAGTGGTACCCCAACAGATTTCCTTATTTCCTCTCATGTCCCACTTCAATGCTTTCCCTACCTAGTAGCCAGAGTGCTTGGAAAAAATGTTTTTGTTATGATCTTGGTAATAACTTCCTTTTTGCATAAAATCCAACACTTTATCCTCACTTATGCAACTACTACATAAGTGGCCTTTGCCTTCCTGTCAGTCTCATGGTTGTTAGTGTTATTAAATATTATCTATGAATAGGTATTTTGAATAGGCATTCTCTTTTATTTTGTCCATAGTTATGAAAATGTGATTTAAGTGTGTCAAATTTATTAAAATCACAATAATGACTATAAACTGAATAAATAATAATGCCAAGAGTAGTCCTAATTTAGGAAAGTCTTCTTAATTACTTTGTATGGAATTATAATCTTTTAAAAAATAAGTTTTGGGGAACACTGATTATGTTATAAAATCCTATTATAATGGGTAAGTTATGTACAGTAAAGTTACAATTGTATGGTTCCCTGACAATAAATGATCTCTTACAGTATTTCTTCTGACTAAAGTATATATGAAAGTCTTTCCATTATGATTAAATGTGTTTCTAAAAAATTACTAAACTTGATTTTTACAGCAGTTTTATGTTTACGCAAATTGAGCAGAAAATACCGAGAGTCCCCACATGCCCCCCGTACCTACACAAATGTACCCTCCCCCACTAACAGCACACTACACCCAGTAGTACATTTTTTACAGTCTATGAACCTGCACTGACGCATCTTTATCACCCCAATTTTATAATTTACGTTAGAGTTCACCCTTGATCTTGTACATTCTATGGATTTTGACAGTAAATGCTGTTTTAAACAAGTTTCTCATGAAGTTTGTGTTTTGCCATTAAGTAGTTATTGTCCTTTAGTTATACCTTCAATCTCTGTCATGTTTTTCCTTTAATCTGAAGCTGCTCCTAATTAATTTTCATACACACACACACACACACACACACACACACACACATTCCCAAATAATTGTTTTCAAGCTGAAATGGTTGGAGTATTTTCATAAAGTAATTAATTTGTAATCTTTAAAAATGTGTATTAGAGCAGCACCCTCACCAAATATAGATGGTCTAGGGTTCAACCCTTATTTTCAAATAGGCATGAAAAATAGGCTTTATATAAATTCTTGGTCATATCTGCCCTGTGAATGCTGGGAATCAGCTTTTTAACAAGCTGTTTATTTTAATAAATATGTCAAAATCTATATATTTGATATGCTTATTTGAAATGTAGCAGAGTACTTATTATTAATAATTTTTGACAGTTTCTTTAAATTATTTTAAATATTTGATGAGCTAATAGTGATTTGTTTTAACAAAACTTATACAGAATATAATTGAATAGCTAAGCCTTGTTACATAGATTTAGATCTAGCACAGTTCGAATGACTTCTCTGATACATGACTGTTTTTGTACGTAGCATCTGGTTGCATAGAAAAGCCTCATGGGAGTTTTTACATGGTGTTAGTATTGTCATTCTTGTTTCCTTTTCTTTGCTGGCCCACTTCTATTTCAACCCTTCGACATCAATAAAGTATTAAATAGCAAAGGAGATTATCCTACTGTTGGATAGTAATATTGAATAAAAACAAGTGTTTGTGGAATAGAAAGATAAGAAAATTAGGTCTTTTTCTTTGATAAGAAATTGATATGCCATCCTCAGTTCATGTAATTAGATGTTTGGGAAGGAAATTAGGATTGTATGACAGGAGTCAAGGAAGTTATTAAGCAGCCTCTGTGAGAACTTGATTGCCTTTGCGCCTTGACTAACAATGTGTGTGTTGTTCACAGTAACTATAGTACTGAATGGAAGTGGCTTGTAGACAGAGCAAGAGTTGGCAGCCAATGGACATGGCTTCAAGCCCAGATTTCAGAGCTAGAATACAAAATCCAACAACTAACGGATGTCCATAGGCAGATTCGTGCCTCCAAGGTATTTTCTGTGTTCTTCTGTTCTTTAAAAAAATATTACTGTTTGAGTTTCTTCTCATCTGTCCACACAAAATAATTGTTATAGGTTTTGTAAAAATGTGTGAATATTAAGATTTTTGATATATTAACTGCTGTAAATTGAAGCTGTTTTGGTAATGCCTTTGAACATATATTGTGATCATTTTATTACAATTAAGCAATTCAGAACTTTGTTGGATTTCAGTTAATAGAAATGATATATATGTTTTGTAAACCTCTACTTTTTTGGTATTTATTTTATCAAATGTAAGAAATACTGACTGTGTATCTTACTGATGTTTCCTTAGATTTTTTTGTTTTGTTTTAAAACATAAAAAGTTGCAGAAAGCAATATGATGAATGCTTGTGTACCAACCCTCAAGTTTATCGTATTTTAAATTTTTGCTAGTGTGGGTTTAGTTTCTAGAATAATAAAGCAATACCTATACAATTGAAGTATGTGTGTAGTTCTACCTGATCCCATTCTCTTTTCCTATGCCACTGTAACCACTATTCTGATTCCAACATTTTTTGATATTATTATGTATTTTTCATTTTATTAAATTTAATGGGGTGACATTAGTTAATAAAATTACATAGGTTTCAGTATATGTTTTTATATTATTATCAGGTAGGTATCTATGTATTTCTACAAATGATATTTATTTTCCATGCTTCTGAAGTTTATATAAATTATACTACAAACTCTTTTGCACTTGCTTCTTTTTGCCCAGCGTACTATTTATGCATTTTTAGATCTCCTGTATGGTATTTAATTATATGAGTGGAATTGTATGAATACAATGTATTGTTTATCTCTTCTCCTATTTTCTTTTGATAGGCAGTGTTTCCATTTTTACACCAGTAAAAACAGCACAGCAATGACTATCTTTTAAGTTTTGTTGTGAGCCTGTGGAGAGCTTCTCTTGGCTGTATGCCTAGAAGTGGGAGCAGCATGCTGGGTCTTAGGCATGGCTGTCTTCAGCGTTCCTACACTCATTGGTGTGATTGGGTCATCAGTATTCCCAGTGGCCAGCTCCTGTTTCCTCCACATTTTTGCCAGCATTATATAATTTTTGACCTCTTGATTTTTCCAGTATTATGGGTGTGAAATAATACTTTATTGCTGTTTTGCTACTGAATGTTGTGAGGTTGGGCTTCAGTGTAATTAATTATACTTTTTTGGGGGGTCTAAGACAAACTTACCCTTTTCACTGTTTTTGGGTGGTGGGGCTGGTGTGTTTTTGTGAATGAATTCAAATACTATTCTTGGTTAATTGTAAATACTACAAATCTCTCATGTTGTAGGGTTTACAGTCTGATGAATGTAAAAATTAAGTAAATGATTACACAAATAAATATAGGTTTAATTCCAACCATGGGAAATTTAATATGGGATTTCCTTAGTTTGCAGATATATTGTTTCCCCAAAATTATAGGCTGTTTGCTTGGAACATGGTATATTTTCCCATAGAAGCAATAACATAAAGAGTTCTTTTGCAATCCTTTGGAGCTAAATATTGCTAAATATCTCTTTATAATTTTTTTGTGGGAAACTATTCTACATGGTGAAAATGTGGAGAAAATATTGTAATGGAAATAATACTGTAAGTTTAACTATGATTAGTCTGAAAAGAAAAAGCTGTGAAGGAGAATTTTTGAACCAAGTGGTTAGCCCAACCCCACCTACAGTCTGCACATAAATAAAGATTAATAATGTTTAAGCTTTATCATGAGTTTATTTTCTGGTAGGAGAGATAGACCATGTAGATAGATAGTTTCAATGTAATCTAATATGTGGAGTGATAACATGTTGTTAATAACATATAGAAGTGGCAAAGAGAGACTACTTAACTCGTATTTTAGAGGTTAGCAGGTCAGAGAAAACATCAGTAAAGAGTTGATGCTTCAGTATGACATTGGAGGATAAATAATACTTTGCTCAATGAGTCAATGGAACTAGAAAATAGAAAAGGGCATTCCTTAAAGGTTTGAAGGCAAAAAACAACATATTTTGTTTGTTTGTTTGTTTAGGAATAACATAGTAGTATAGCTTGAAGCAGAAAGTATGAATTGTGCAAGGACAGGAGAGGAAGGTAGACTGTAATGAATTACCGTTGAATGTATTGTAGAATTTGGTGGTGATTTCTGTAGGAAGGTGGGCGGAAGGACAGAAACAAAATGGGGCTTATTGGTTCTATCTGTTGGATTTGAGGGAACTATGTTCAAGAATAGTTTCCTGATGGAAGTTTCCCATTCAATTGCTATAGCAACTGTTTCTCATTTGTAATTGTGTCTCTTCTGGGGCCTTCAGCTGTAGTGATTTCCCAGTCCTTTGAAGATCACCAAATATCTGCTCTTTGACAACTTTCTTGAAAGGATATATCTGAAGCATTTTTATAGTAAAAAGAGTTTTAAGAATGATTCAAGTTTAAAGCAACTTGCAAATTTCCAAGAAAGTGGGTTTCCAGTTAAATTGATGACTAAGTTTTTTGTTTGAATCTACACAGTCTAGTTCATACTGCTTTGACTTGGGAAAAGATATTTAATATTCTGTTTGCTCTATGCAGTGCTATATAATACTTAAACATTTTTAAAAGTTTGATTTTATGTTTATATCTGTTAAATAAATTATTTTAAGGAAAGAAATGTAAAATGCCTAGTAATAATTTATATGGCCTGCCCTGGCCAGTACCTAAGTTGATTAGAGTGTCATCTTGATACGCCAAGGGTGTGGTGTGGGTTTGAACCCCAGTCAGGGTATATACAAAAAAAATCAACCAATGAATGTATAAATAAGTGAAACAATAAATCAGTGTTTCTCTCTCTCTCTTCCCCCCTTCCCCTCTCCCTCTCTTTTCCTCTCCCTCCTGCTTTCCCTCTCTCTCCCTTCCTCCCTCCCTTCTACTCTCTCTCTCTCTAAAATCAATCAATAAATAAAAATTTATATGGCTTTACATTTATCTTGGTTTAGGCTATATGTGTATCTGGCCATTTGTTCCCTTAAGAATGACAATTATATTTGTTTTATGGAAAATGTCATTAAAATTATGCTCTCAAAATACAATGTTTCTTTATTTTAATACTTTCTTCTTACATTTCTTAGGAATTAAGAGACTTAATTGGTTATTTGTCTGCCATTTAGTTGAGCTGCTG
Source organism: Anoura caudifer (assembly GCA_004027475.1). Classification (NCBI taxonomy): domain Eukaryota; kingdom Metazoa; phylum Chordata; class Mammalia; order Chiroptera; family Phyllostomidae; genus Anoura; species Anoura caudifer. The sequence goes on from PVKU01008345.1 coordinate 49,726, forward strand.
TTATACTTAATAGGAAAATAAGTGCTTTCTTTGCTCTTACAGCTTCTTGGGTTATTGTAAGAAAAAAACATTGGGAATAGTGATTATTTTGAGTGAGACAGAAACTTTCTGTTTAATATATCTTTAAAGGAAAGAAAAACATTCTTTCTTCTAGGTTAAATCAGAGATAAGGGGAAGGGAAAGAGATTGATAGATACTCTTTTATAAATATTCTCTTTAATTAAGTGCCAGTTTGTGACTGGTCAGGAAATACACATAGTAGATTTACTAGTAGTTTAAGGTCTTTAAACTGTCATTTGCCCTCTATTTGATACACTCCAGGTGGCCTCAATTTTAAAAAAATTTTTTAGAAAGAAAGCAGAAATTAACATCTCTGTCTCTTCTTTGTTCTTGTAACAGCTTTGTAACACATTACAACTTTCATATTTCTCCTTTACTTCAGCTGTTCAGTAAGACAACAGCTTCTTCTCACATTTACAAAAAAATTTTAAATATTCTTTTTTAAAAATTTTAATTGTTGTTCTTGTACAGTTTTCTCTCTTTTACTCCCATCCCAGCCCACCGCCACAGCCCTCCCCAGCTCCCTCCCATTTCCACTCCCCTATGTTTTATCCATGAGGCTAGCTATGGTCTTTCATTTACATTTTTGTTTGTTATCCTGTAGTAGGGTCTTCCACATTTTAAATTGTACATTTCTTGTGTTTTAAAATTTTCATTTAAGTTTTTTGCTTAAAATTAGTCTTGGTGACTTTATGTAAATGATAAAGATATTGCTAAGACAATTGTTTCTTTTTTCACACTATGTCTCTTCTAGGAAGACCCTGGGAGTTGGGGTGGGGACCTCTCTAGTGTTATTATCAGAAACAGTTGTTTCCTCTGGGGCGATTGATTTGCTTTCTTCTCATGCTAGAGTTTTCACTTGTCTCAGTTATCTCAAATCATAATTCTAAAGAGTTTTTATATCTTTGTTATTTGACTTGTTTTATCTATCATTAGACTATCCCTGATTTTTTAAAATTCAGTTTTATTGAGGTATAGTTGACAAATGAAATGAAAAGATACTTGAAGTGTACATGGTGATGACCCAACACACATGTCCTTTTTCTGGTTTTTAAGAACAGAAACTATCTCTGCAGAGTTTCTAGAGGTTGCACTCCTCTTCCCTGTTCTCTCTTCTCAGCCACGACAGAGAAAAGTCATGGTCTGTTCTCACACTGTGAGAGTTTTGTCCAGGGCAGTAGTTTAAGGGAAAAAATAGATTATGAAGTTGGCTATGAGTCTCTCCCCAGTTAAATTTAAAGGATACTATTCTTCATTGAACTAACTATATTAGGCCCCCTACTTATAAAAAAGGTAGTATAGTATTTTAATGGTTTATAGATTGGGCTTTTGAACTTAAGAATCAAATTTTCCATAGAAATAATATTATAAATAGGGATTATGAAATCAGGCTAATTCACAGAGCCTGGTGCATAATATAAACTGTAATCAAACCAAAGAGAATTACAGTTAAATTGATATGGTAAAAACTTGATTTCTTTTGCATGAGGTACTTGCCAAAAATTTAGTAAGAGACTTGTACAAATTTGAATGGACAAATGATACTGTATTTATCCAGTCTAATTTAATTTTTTAAATATCAAATAAAACAAACTTCTTTTCAGTATATATTTTTTAGATTTCTTGACAGCCATATTTGTGCATACTAGGAAAATAGTCATTAAGATGGGATTAAAAATTGGATCCCCTTTACTTTTTAAAGTTACTTGCATTGTTGTAAGAATAGATAAAAATAAGAATTTGTTTTTTGTGACTTCTGGCCAAGATGGAGGCATAGGTAGACATACTGTGCCTCTTTGTACAACCAAAAGAAGGACAACAACAAATTAAAAAAAAAAACAATCAGAACTCCCAGAAAATCAAACTGTATAGAAGTCCAACAACCAAGGAATTAAAGAAGGAACACTCACCCAAACAGGTAGGAGGTGTGGAGACAGGCAGCTGGGCAGAGAGGACTTGCAGCAAGGTGAAGGCTTGGAGGGCTGGGATGGGTGAGCTGGTGGCTGGCTAGGAGGCAGCTGGCAGAGGTGGTGCCCCACATTCATGTGCAGATAAACTGGGTTTATCTGCAACTGGGGAGCAAGACAGACCATGCAACCCAGGGCCCCAGCTCGGAGAAATAAAGCCTCAAACCACTGACTGAAGACACCTGTGGGGGTTGAGGTGCTAGGAGAAACTCGCAGCGTCACAGGAGAGTTCGTTGGAGAGACCCATAGGGTGCTAGAACGTACATAAGCCCACTCTCCTGGGAATCAGCACCAGAAGAGCCCACTTTGCTTGTGGGAAGTGGGGGAAGTGACTGAGAGTGGAGCGAGTGGCATTGTTCCCTTTTGTATCCTTCCCCACATACAGTGTCAGGACCCAGAGAGAGGGGTTGCCCCACCCTGGTGATCACCCAAGGTTCTGCCCCTCACTATGTAACTGGCGCATCAAGACAAAAAAAGTGGCCCAAATGAAAGAACAGATCAAAGCTCCAGAAAAAATACAACTAAGCGATGAAGAGATAGCCAACTTATCAGATGCACAGTTAAAAACACTGGTAATCAGGATGCTCACAGAAATGGTTGAGTATGGTAGCAAATTAGAGGAAAAAATGAAGACTATGAAAAGTGAAATGAAGGAAAATGTACAGGGAACCAACAGTGAAGGGAAGGAAACCAGGACTCAAATCAACAGTTTGGAGCAGAAGGAAGAAATTCAGCCAGAACAGAATGAAGAAAAAAGAATTTTAAAAAAATGAGGAGAGGCTTAGGAACCTCCAGGACAACTTTCAACATTCCAACATCCGAATCATAGGGGTGCCAGAAAGAGAAGAACAAGAGCAAGAAATTGAAAAATATTTGAACAAATAATGAAGGAGAACTTCCCTAATCTGGCAAAGGAAATAAACTTCCAGGAAGTCCAGGAAGCTCAGAGAGTCCCAAAGAAGTTGGATCCAAGGAAGCACACACAAAGGCACATCACAATTACATTACCCAAGACTAAAGATAAGGAGAGAATTTTAAAAGCAGCAAGAGGAAAGGAGAGCGTTACCTACAAAGGGGTTCCCATAAGACTATCAGCTGATTTCTCAAAAGAAACCTGGCAGGCAAGAAGGGGCTAAAAAGAAGTATTCGAAGTCATGAAAGACAAGGACCTACATGCAAGATTACTCTGTCCAGGAAAGCAGTCATTTAGAATGGAAGGGCAGAAAAAGTGCTTCCCAAATAAGGTCAAGTTAAAGGAGTTCATCATTATCTAGCTCTTACTATATGAAATGCTAAAGGGACTTATCTAAGAAAAATGAGGTAAAAGATATGAACAGTAAAATGACAACAAACTCACAGTTATTAACAACTGAACCTAAAAACAAAAACAAAAACAACTAAGCAAACATCCAGAACAGGAACAGAATCACAGAAATGCAGATCACATGTAGGATTCTCAGCGGCAGAGTGGGAAGGAGAGACAGGGGGAAGAGGTACAGAGCTACCTACCATTTAAGAAGCATAAATGGTAGCTAGAAAATAGACAGGGGGAGGTTAAGAATAGTATAGGAAATATAGAAGCCAAAGAACATATATGTAGGACCCATAGATATGAATAAAGGGGGAAATGCAGGTGGGAGGGGGTGTGCAGGGTGGAGGGGAATAAAAGGGGGAAATGGGACAACTGTAATAGCATAATCAATAAAATACATTTAAAAATAAATAAATAAATAAAAATAAGAATTTGTTACTTTTACCAAGCGTCAAGGTATATATTACTACAAAATCATAAAATGTATGTTTAACAACATAACTGACTGTGTTCATTGTACAGTTTTATAGTCACTGTAGTATAAACTAAACTACTCATATATAGCATATTATACTCCATAGGCAGTTTTCATTCTATAAGTAGCATCATCATACATGATGTAAGCTGACCCACAGCAGTCATATAATTTGTTCCATTTTGAAATATTGACACATTAATGTGTTAGTCTATTTTTCATTTCAAGAATATAATATTTTAGCCACATGAGGCATTTAATACCTTTTCAAGTAGCCTGTAGGGGCTTTTTGGCATTTTGCAAAAATCTACATCTACTCCATATTATATAATAACATGTATTATTTTTCACAGGGTCTAAAAAAGGGTAGAAAGGAAAGAAGTTTTGTGGTGAGAACTAACTATAAAATCATTAAGATCATATTTGCACACTCCTTTCCCCCCTTTCTCTCCTGTTTCCATTGCCTCTGAGAGGCCTAAGGATGATAGCAGTTGGAGTGAACCAGCTAGGAAATGTGGGAGGAAGCTGAACTAGCCATTTGAGGAGAAAGCACCGGATTTTTGGACTATAAGACGCACCTTTTCCCCAAATTTGGGAGGAAAGGGTGTGTGTTTTATGGTCCGAAATATATGGGGGGGGTGTGGAGAGGAAGCTAAATCCCCACTTACTCCTCTGATTACTTACATTTCAGAAAATACCTCATCAAAGTCAACAACTTGTGTCTTTATTATAAGCTCATCTACCCTAAACAGCAAGAACTTTGGCCTGGATAGTCCTTTTTCTCAATCGTGCATTCCTGTCCGGTTACTGACTGGCATCAGCAGGCTTGGGGCCTGTCCTCACAGGGCTCTGAAAGGAGTTAATGTAATGATAGATTGTTGTTGGATGTTTATAAATTTGGTATTTTAATTTATGAAAATGGGAGCACTCAAATATAAAACTCAAATGGAGAGGCTAATAGTGAAAGTATCATAAGATTAAATCAGGAAATGTTCTAAATTTCAGTCTAAAATGTTCATAGTCTGTATGTAAGCCTTTATCTTTGTTCTAAATGTGTTACTCTTTTAATGCTAGTAACTAAAACCAGTAAGACAAATAACTGTATGTATATAATTTATGACAATATTTTACAGGGTCAGTCCATCAGGCATACATGTTATTTTAGCTGCACATGTTTTAAATCAGCCAATTTTTAAAAATACTTTCAAGTGTGTATTTTCTGATTGCCAAGGGGTAATAAGAAGCATGGTTTCAAGTGCATTATAACATTAAGGTTAATTTAGCAGTCGATTTGTTTTGATTTCAACTCTTTAATTGCCGTTTGCCTAGGGGATAGTGATCCTAGAAGAATGCCAACTTCCAAAAGACACTTTGAAAAAACAAATACAATTTGCAGACCAAGCAACTTCATTAAATATTGCAAGGAACCCTCTGATTCCTCAAGAGAGTCAAGACCCTTTACCAGAACAGGATTTTGAAATGTCACCGAGTAGCCCTACACTGCTTCTTCGCAACATAGAGAAACAGGTAATGAGAAGAGCACAGTGTGAGTGGCATGAAATGACTTCTAATTTATACTGTTTAAATAAATGTGCATCTCCTTGGAGTATGGTTTATTAATGTTGGCAATCTGATATTAAATGCAATTAAAATACTTAGTATGTGACTAGTGTCTATTATGTTACTGATGTAATTAAGATTATTTAAATATAATATGTAAGGTATTAATTAATATATATCAATAGGATGATAACTCATTTATACTAGGGTGGAAAAATCTTTTTTTCAAACAAAATTGCTTATCATTGGACTTTTTTCACAGTGAAAGAACACTGGTTTCACCTAATAAATCTGAATGATCAATCATTATTTGAATAATTTGTTGACAGATTTTTAGTGAAAGTTAATGTTGGAATATGGGTGCTTTCATAAACATGACCATGTAAAGTGGAGTGAAACAATATACCTTCTTTCGCTAATATTTGTACAAGTAAATGATCATGTAAATAGAAGGTTGAGTAAGTTCCTAAGAAATTTTTACTATCCCAAATATGGTCTCAAGCACATGAGATTTTATTGGGCTGAAGTGGGGTTGTTGTTAGGGTAAGTCTGAGTAATGGTTGTAATGCTGTCCTTCTGGGCCAGTTGTTCAGGCACATCTGACCAGCGACCTCCAGTGGCTTAGACTATTTCGGATGATATTTTTGGAGGCAGAAAAGAAAAGAGTATGTCAGTGTTTCAGACTAGAAAATAGGTACTCTGTACATTTCTTTGCATGAATAAACTAATAAATGCTTGATACTGGATAAAGAATTGATATGTATTGTTAATTTCAAAAATGAGTTTCAATCTAAAAATGAGTAGTAATTTTAAATATAGTAACTAGATATGCATTATCTTTTAAGAAAATAAATGGTGAAAACATTTCAGGCCATTTTAAAAAAAAGATTTTTTGAAGAATTCAAATTTTAGATTTAGTGTTCTTGAATCTCATTATTTCTAATAGCATGTCATTAGTTTCATACAAATGAAGGGTTTAAAAATAATTATTTCATATATCCCTCTATTTTATAATAGAATATCTTACATTTAATAAAATGATGAAATAGGTCTATGGATTTTTAAAAATGTAGTCACACGATATGAAGTGAGAAAAACAGTTTTTAGGAGAGTGATGTGTCGTGATTGAATTCAAAGGGAGGTTTGTGCATGCACACACATGTTGTATATACACTAGTGCTCACATGTGCTCAAACACTTACTGCAGAGGTATGGATAAATACCAAAATATTAGCAATGGTTTTCTCTGAAATGTGATTACAGGTGATATTCTTTTTATTTTTTAAACCTCTCTATACTTTCCTTTTTTAAATGACAAACATGGACTATATATGTAAGTAATAGCTGTAAGTCATTTGGTAGTTTCCATTAATGTGCTCTGTGTTTATTGTAGTTATTTTAGATGATTGTTTTGAGAATTATTTAATATTCGTTACACATTACAAACATATTATGTATATTTAAGCTTAGGATAAAGGGAAATTTTGGATACCTAAAAAAAACAAAACATAATTTTGAATTAGAAAAAACAGTAAGAAACAAAGTAGCATGAAATTCCAGCCTGAATTTGAATCAGAGCTCCATTTCTTATCAACTTGATAATCCTTGGTTAAGTGGCTTAATCTTTCTTTGCTTCAATTTCCTTATCTGTAAATGACCTTATATATTGTATTATCAGAAGTTCTACTATTATGTACTTTGCAGGTTAGTTGTAACTATTAGAAATATTCTAGTGCCTAATATAGTGCCTGGCACATACTAAACACTTAGTAAATTACAGCTATGATTTTTGTTATTATTAATTTTGCTGCCTCAAAGGAAGTATTATTAGATACTGTTAGCTGACCTCAAATGTTTTAGAGGACAGGATGAGAGGATAAAGGAACTGTAACAAAAAAGGATATGAAAAAGGAGTAGTATTTTAAAGTGTAAATTTACATATAAGAAATAGAAATATGAGTAGTTGTCTAAATCATTTTTGTAGTTTAAATATATGTATAAGGGTGAGTAAAAGCAGGTTTTACAATAGTTTGTATCAAAAATAATATAATTATTAATAAATAATAAGACAAGAATAAACTGTGTTTCGCATACCCACTTCTGTAAACATACTTTTGCTCAAATCTGTATTTACTAAAATATGAACATTTACTTGGTTCCTGAGAAATTAAGCATATAATAGACACTAAAAGGCCGGCTATTTAACTCACAGTTCTTGCTTAGCAGTTGACTGTTTTCTTGCAGAGTGCACAGTTGACTGAAATCATCAACAGTTTGATTGCGCCTCTCAACTTGTCCCCAACTTCATCACCCCTCTCCTCCAAATCCTGTAGCCATAAATGTCTGGCCAATGGAATTTCCAGGAGGTAGGTATCAATGGGATAGATTTGCTTTCAAATTTGCCTTCGCATATTTTTTATTTTGTTTTTTGTTTTTTAAGTATTACAACTTTTTTTTCTTTCTTAAGCACTATTAGAGTACTATCAGTAGACCACGGATATAGTTTTAGATAATGTCAAACATATATAATTAAGGTAAATATAAACCTGAGAATGAGGGAGACAGCTTTCCAGGAAGTTTTATAATGTTTCTAAAAAAAGAAAAACAGTGATACCATATGCTACAGATTACTGCTTTATTTAATTCATCTTCCATTTGGTACATTTTATAATCTTAAGCTACATAATGCCCTTATAATGCATTTTAAGAAAAAAAATTCTAGATATGGTTTGGGCACAGAAGATTGATAGATAGCATTCATAAAATTCAATTAAGTTTTACACAGCCATTTGGTGTCTCAGTATTTATAAGGTGAATTTTTTTCTAGACGTAATTAATATAATTTCTATAACAGTAACAATTTATTATGTTATATCATATATATAAATATGTAAAATCCTGATTGTTTTTGGGAATAGCATTTGTACTCTTTTATTTTGCTTACTTTTCTCTTTGAGTTTTTCCTTTCAAAGATGAAATTATAATTAAAGATATGAATAGAATATAGTTTTGTGGCTTCATCTACTATTTTTCCAATAAAATTGTAATGTGGGCATCTTTGCTTTAACCACTATAGAGTAGTAAGTATAATTTAGTGTTGGGAAATTTTTATATTAATAATTATATGATTAATAAAATTTTAAATATAGCTTGAAAGGAATATTTTGACTATGGTGAAAATTATGTTAAATAACTATCACATTCTTAATGAGACTGGTGAATCTAAACCAAGTCTTAACATAGAAATGTTATTTGATTTTTATTTGCAATTGTTATTTTGATTTTTAATAGCAAATGTTATTTGCTATTATTTGATTTTTTGTTCTAACTTATTTTAAAAGTCTAATTTTTAATACTTTTACAGTTTTATATATACTGGGTCATTTATTCATTGTTTTGTTAAGGAAACAGTTTTTTTTAATTGGTTTTGCTTTATTTTTTGTTGACTTTATATTCATTCCTTGTATCACTTATGATTCACTTTGAAAGTAAAGGTTCTCACATGTTACATAAGAAAACTACGGTGTATTTATTTATAGGAACATCTCCTAATTAAGAAATCATAATTACAAGTTGAGCCATTAAATACCATCAAATTGATGTATGTGCATTCTGATACGGGCCTACCTATTTTAGGTAATATTTTGTTTACTTAACTAGGTATTACACATATACTTTGGTATGTGTGTGAATGTGTGTACATTTGAACATACTCACCTGTATAACTGGTCATTCATTTACAAAGTATTTATTGCATAACTATTTACTTTATGCTATGTAGTCAGAGTCCTAAGGATACAAAGATAAAGAAGACGGAGTCACTACTTTTAACTTACTTGTACTCTAGTAGGTGAACCATGTAATTATTTAAAATATCATACAATCATAATGGAATTATGTGCACTTATTTAGATTTTTTATTTTTAACAGTTGTCATAGTTGAAAAAGATATTTAATAAAGATACATCTATCCAAATGAAAGAAATGTAACACTGGCTATGTTTACTAAATAATACTTTCTCAGTTTTGCCTAATAGTTAAAATGGTCTTGTCGAAATCAGGTAGTAATTGCCATCTTTCCTGATGTCAAGCAATTGTTCTTATAAACTATTTGGAAGGTTTATTTTAGAAACTTTTCTGACAGGTTCAAAACCTACTAAAATCCTTTGTTTAAAAGATTTAAAAACAGAAAAATTGGTTCTCTACTTTTTAGAAATGTGCTGATATGTGATTTAATTAATCTTACTAATTTTACTTAGTAATTTATGTTTAGCAACAATCAACATTTTTCAAAATTATGTAAAAAATTTCCTTCAGAAAGAATTTATTTTCATATTTGTTATCAAAACATTATGTTTCCCTTCAAAGAAAGATTGTTTTATTCTCTAACATTTGCTAGAAAATAAAATATAGGTACTTTTCATCAAAGAGAAGGTGAGCAAATTTTAAACCTTTGTTGCCACGTAACCAGCAAACTGTTGTATGAAGCAAAAGACTTGGGATATCCTCCTGGTCTTAACATTTTTGTAAAACTTTTACTATTTGTGATAATATACACTATAAAATATATACCATACAAACAAATTTATTTAACAAGGAACATTGAAACTGGAATATATTTCAGATAAGACAGTAAAAACTGAATAAAAAGCAGAAAGTTTTGAGAAGATGTTGTGGTTGTGTCAGATGCCAGAGAAAGGTGCTGGAAAATGAATGTCTCAGGGTTAGTCAGTTATAAATTGAGACCTTAGCGAGAGCAGTGTAGTGGCATGCTGGAGAGTAGTAGGAGCTGGTTAATAAGGATGAAGATGAAGATGAAGTAGAGAGAAGGAATTTAGATTATACTTTCATGGCAGCTTGGCTGTAGACTATAGAGTAGAATGGCTATACAAGGTCAAGTAAGGTATTTTTCTTTTTGAGATGGGAGAAATGTAAGTAACTTTATTAAAATAAAGGGAAGGGAAAGAGCTAGAGATGGAGAATGTAGAGCTACATATCACAAAGTTATGATAAAGGGACCTTATGACAGGAGAAAATATATATTCTTCAGGGTAAGAGATCAAGATAGGTGTAGAGGTAGTTGTTTATAAAGTGACTATAGCTAAGTTAAGAGTGGGAAATGGAGTTGGGGGAGTTAGACAAACATTTGGATAGACATTAACAAGTAAAACACTATTCCTTCTTTTTGTACTTCCCACCCACCACCTTTTATTGTAGCACGAGTAGCCCATCCCTGGAGAAGGATATTAGGTGGTTTCTAAGGTTTTTTTTAACCCCTAAATAATACTTAATTGATACGTTAAAACTAGTTATGAATGTGTAGTACTGAAAGATCTACAAATTTAACAGATTATTTTACCTTATTCACATTTGAGGACATTGCCATAGATTTTGAAAATGAATTGAAGATATAATCATATAGTAATATGAAAAAGCTTTATTTAAAGGTATCTATGTTGAAGCAATGTGAAATTTATCTATTTATGAGCCTTTTGACCCTGTGAATAATGTCGAATTGAAGCCTAGTTTTGTTTCTTGTGTCTTGCTATTTTTCCAATATGTTGTTACTGTTTTCTTTACGTATAATTATATATGAAGAAAACATCTTTCAGACTCAAAGCTTTTCAAGAGTAACAGTTGTCTGTTTAATGGTATTCTGACTTGACGTGAAAGACTTTCTGAAGATGTCCCTATTAAGCATGTGAACACTATTAATTTTATGTATTTAAGTAAATGTGAAGGTAAGAAAATTCATCATTTGAATAAGATTTTTCAAACTTCTGGTAAAATGTACATAACAAAAAGCTTACCATTTTAATCATTTTTAAGTTTAATGGCATTAAGTACATTCATGTTGTTGTGCAACAATGACCAACATTCATCTTGAGAAATTTTTTCATCTTCCTGAAACGGAAGACCCATAAAACAATAACTTCCCATTGTTCCTTATTTCCCGTCCTTGGCAACCCCCCTTCTATTTTATGTCTGTTGAACTTGACTACTGTAGGTGCCTCATGTAAGTGAAATCACATAGTGACTGGCTTACTTCACTTAGTATAATGTCATCAACGTTAACACATATTATGGCATGTGTTAACATTCCCTTTCTTTTCAAGGTTGAATAGTCTGTTTTATGTTTAGACCACATTTTATTTTTTCATTGATGCTTGGATGAACATTCAGGTTGCTTTCACCTGTTGGCTATTATGAATACAAATACTTGTATGACTCCCCACTTTTAATTTTTTGGATTTTACCCAGACATGGAATTGTTGGATTATATAAGAATATTTTATTCTTTATTTTGAAAATGAGAAATTATTGAGTGTTATTAATGATATTTCTAAGCCACAAGCTCAGAAAAACCAAGCTTTCAGAAAAGTAAGCAAAGCACAGCAATCTCATTTTGTCTGAGGCCAGATTCTGACAAAATTAAGATTTTGACAGCTTTTCAGATAAAGAGAGAGAAGTCAAAGCTAAGTCCAGAAAAATCAAATGAAATTTTAATAGTTTGTGGGGTTAGAGGAAGCATGGCCTTACATATGGTAGAGAGATTAAATGAAATTTTTCCCATATTTAGCTGGGACCACCCTTCTCCAAGGCTACACCCTTGCAGTAAATGTAATCAGAAAGTAAACTATTTCTCTTGCGCCACCCTTTGGGTACCACTGGGAAGATTTGCCTTGCTGTTGAGCAAAGCAGATGATAAAAGAAAAAAGCAAACCTGTCTTTGAGATGCTCTGACCATGGTACAGACTTTCACATGGAGTGTTCAGTCCAAATTTGCATTGTGGAGTCATCCAAATAGTCCCTAATTTAAAAATGGTTCTGGAATAGATAATACAACAAGGTAGATGGCAGGGGTAAATGCAGACTGTCTCTAGAGGAAGGCACCTTCTTTCTTAGCCCCAGGAAATTATCAGGAATAATTCTTCAAGCTCAATGATTAGTACATAGTAAAATATAATCAAACATGTGAGGAAACAAAGTAATAAGACTGAGAATAAAGAGTAAATAACAGCAAAAACAGGCAAAGTTTTCAGATATTAGAATTGTCAAACACTGATTATTTATTTAAAAAACAGTGCTTGTTCTGATTTTAGAAATTAAAAGGAAGCTGGAAAATGTCTGCAGGAAGGAAACTATAAAAGTGAGATAGCAAACATTTGAAAAGGAGCCAAGTAAGACTTCTAAAAATATTGAAATTAAAAGCTAAGTTACTGAGTTTGGCAGCAACGTGGACACAATTGAAAAGAGAATGTATAATGTAGAAGATAGATTAGAAGAAAAATTCCAGAATGAAGGAAAAGAGATAAAACAATGGAAAATACAAGAGTCATTTAAAATGTGGAGACCATATTGAGCAGGTCTAACATGAGACTGAATTTGAGAACTGGAAGATGAGATGGAGAAGGAAGCAGGAGCAATAATTGAGGTACTGGCTGAAAAATTACCTATTTAATGAAAGACACCAAATTCAGGAAGCTAAACCAGATTTCCTAAGGAGAACAAATAAAAAGAAATCTACCATTAGAAATATAGAGAAAGCGTGGGGATAAAAAGACCAATGGAACATCTAAAAGCAACAGTGGAGGCCAGGGAAGAGGAAGACATTGTCTTTATTGAAGCCATGATTTGACTGACAGCTGACTTCTGAAGAGTAGTAATTGGAGCCAGAGTACAGTGAAATTGTATCTTCCTTGTGTCAAAAGAAAATAACTGTCTACCTAGAAAATTACCCAGAAAAAACATCTTTTAAGTCTGAATGTAAAACAGATGTTTTCAGACAAATCAAAATGGAGAGAGTTTGTCTAGTAGACTCTAATTAATGATAGCCATAAAGAATATATACTCTAGACAATAGAAAGCAGTGACCCTAGATAGGTCATTGAGGTGGTAAAAAGAAATAACAAATAAAATGGTAAATAATTATATGGGTATATGTGAACAAACAGTAGTAAAATGTGTTTAATGGGATTAAAAAAAGAAGTCCATGGTAACAATAGCATATACGTCAGGAGGAAGGTAAATGGATCTAAATTGTTCTCAGGACATTGAATTATTCAGGAGGCTTCTAAAAATATGGATTTAACTTTCTAAGTTAATTATGAAGAGAATGTCCATATGGAGGAAGAAGCTTCATAGGTGCTGATAATGTTTCATTTCTTGACCTGAATTGTGTTTATGGGACAGTGGAGAAGTAGGTGAGGTATTACATTATCTTATTTACAAGTTAACATAAGATAAATATTTTATGTATTTATTTGTATGTATTTTATATCTTACAATGTAAAATTAAGAAAAATTTGGTACAAATTGTATACTTCCAAGAGGATAACTAGAAAGTACAATGGTTGTCATAGTTCTGAAAATGTATTTAAATGACATTGTTCACCCTAAACTTGAGCAAAATGTGACTTGTTCCACATTGTTAAAATTATAACTGTAGAATATCAAAATTTTAAGACAAGTAGGAATATGACATTTAATTTGTTGAAAGAGAAACAAAGAATTAAATCTCAATATGGTACCTTAAAATTTGATCATAGAAATTTATCTAGCTGTTCATTTTAATACCCTTGTCATTTTCTTTTTCTGTTAAATTTGTCTTAATCTAGGATGTCTGTTTTGTCTTCCAATAAAAGCATTCGAACATACTTGTGGAAAACAAATGAAGAATGGCTAAAAAAAAGGTGTAGCTATAGTGTATTTTTTTAAGTTTTCTTTTTATTCTTGTTTATTCTACTAGAGTTGTCCCAATATTTCCCCCTGTGCCCTCTTCTGTCCAGCCCACCCCCCACTCCCACAGTCAATTCCCATACTGTTGTCCATGTTCATGCGTCATGCATACATGGTCTTGGACTATGCCCTTCCCCTTCTTTTCACCATTTCCCTCACCCCCTTCCCTCTGGCAACTGTCAGTCTGTTCCCTGTTTCCATGTCTCTGGTTCTGTTCTGCTCATTAATTTATTTGGGTCATTAGATTCCTCTAATAAGTAGGATCATATGGTATTTATCTTTCACAGACTGGTTTATTTCACTTAGCATAATGCTCTCCAGTTCCATCCATGCTGTCACAAAGAGTAGGAGTTCTTTCTTTCTGCTGGGCAGCATAACATTGTGTAGATGTAGCACTGTTTTAATCCATTCATTTACTAATGGTCACTTAGGCTGTTTCCAGTGCTTGGCTATTGTAAATAGCACTGCTGTGAACATTGGGTTGCATAGGTTCTTGTGCGCTAGTGTAATTTTAATGCCCCAATGACCTGAAAAGTATACATATACTCAGTTGTAAGTTTTGAGGCACATACTCAGCTGAAAGTTGCAGAATATTTCTAGATATAGGAAAAAAGTATATTTAAGAGTAACAGAAAGTTTGTGATTTACTATGATAAATAATATATATATTTGTTTTATACATTTTTAAAGTCATTGTGGTGTCCAAATATTTATAGTCTTTCTGTTCCAAAGATTTCATAAAGTCTTAACCAACATTTAACATTCAGTCTCAGCTCTAATCCAGTTTCTATCTACAGTCATATTATCTTAAAAGATGTTGGGTCTATTAAAATATAGTATACAATTCAGCAGGTCATTGACTAAAAATTAATGCATGTCTTGCATAACTGGATATGGTTATCATACAGTAGACATTCATTATATGTTTGTGTAAGAAGTAAATGCGATAGTCTATATAAAACTCTTAGAGCAATGCCTAGCACATAGAAACTGCCTAAAAATATTAACCATTGATATTTTTATGTAATGACATAATGTGTGTTAAAGTTGTAGGTGTGGTTTGTTATTTCTTTCATATATTGGGCAGCATACTAGTCATTGATTTAAAACTGTCGTTACTTTTTTAAATAAATGCTGCAAAGTGGCCTGGATTAAGATAAAGATTTGAGGGCATGTAAAGACTTACGGGCCAGCTATTACTGAAGACGTTCATCATACAGGTATGAGTCACATCTCCTGGAAGATGTAAAGTTGCTGTCTTGACTTTGGTCTGCTTAGTTTGTATGGAATACTGTAATTAAATCAAGTACTTTAAAATTCAGTGTGAACACACTTATACTACTGGGTTTTATTCTCATATTACCTAAAACATACCTCTCAAAAGACCATCTCAGGGTATTTAAATTCTTCATCCACCCCTCCCCAAATTTTTAATTTTTGCTTATTGTAATCAATTATTGTTTTTTAACATATAATTTAGTAACTTTAGGGTAACTTGTGGTTATGGGAGGCACATTTTACATGCTGCACACTTTTTACATGTTGTTGTGGACATTTAGTGACCTTGAGCAAGTCATTAATCTCTTTACATCTCACTTCTTTATCTTTAAATTTCCTGGGACACACATATTCCTAGTGCTAATATTCTCCAGGTAAAGGTTTATTTTTGAGGAATTCCAGTTTTTCAAACAAATGAAAAACAAAAACATAAAGGTTCAATACAGTCTACAATGTATGTATCTTGTAGCATCACTGTTATGGTTTGCTTTCAATGTAATAATTTTATATGAGCTTAAATCAAGAGATTTAATGAATAGAGAGAAATTACCCAACATGTGTTAGTATCCTTAAGAACAATCTAGAAGGTATTATGGAAAGACATAGCCATGATAGTAGGAGGAATGATGATTCATTTCAAGTGCAAAAAAACTTTGAAATAAACCTTTTGGAAAGTATTGTTTGAGTAAAATTTATTACACATTGCCTCTTGGATGATACTGATTTAATTCCTTTTCTTTTTGATAACTCAGATTTATCACTATGATCACATCCTCAGGAGCTATTAAGATTAATAGTTGTATATCTCTAAAATAATTCACTTAATAGTTAACAAATACCTACTGAATGACTTCAGTGTACAGGCATTGGATTGGGCATTGTGGAGGGTGTGTGTGTGTGTGTGTGCGTGTGTGTGTGTGTATCTCCATACATACATACTGCATATACGATGTTGGACAATAACAAAAAATGGGATGTGGTCTCTGTCCTTGTAGTACAGAGTCTAGTTAGGGAGAAATGATATCAACCTAATAATTGCACAAATAAATATAATTGTATACCCTGATCAAGTGCTATGACGAAAAGTGAAGAATATCACTTTGGAATCAGATCTGAGATCAGTCCCAACTTTGCCACTTGGTAGCCTTGTGATCTTGGGCAACTTTATAAATCACAATTAAAATGAGAACATTCTGCTTCCTGGCTTGTTGTGAGGATTAAGTGAGATAACAGTGGTGGTATTTTATTTATTTTTTTACTTGTTTATTACCTGTCTTCCTGGATGAAAATATAAACTTCGTAAGAGTAGGACATTCTCATTAATTGCTGTCTTCCTAGCATCTAGATCAGTAAGAGTAACATTATGAGCATGAATAAATATTTGTTGAGTGAATGAAATATCTTTCAGGATTTCTTGCAGCTAATTAGCATTCCATATTTGTCTCTTCTTCCTCATGGATTGATATTTTAGTTGTTGCTCTCATGGCTGTTTCCTGCATTTCTGCTTCCTCTCATCTAATTTAACTCTGGACAAGAAAATCAGATGGCCAAAGTGGTAGGTGTATTAGTAGTATAGTTAAGAGACATTCTCTAGTAAGACACAAGCCCTCTCTGAATAGCAACAAGAATGAGCTTTCATGCATGGGCTTACTGAGATCTTTTTCGGTTATTTAAAACCCTTTTGCAGTTCTAGCTGTGTTCTGTATAGTTTAGATTGCTAGATAAGTAATCTCATAAGTGAAGTTCATTTAGTAAAGCTTATATAGTTTAGCCTTATATCACATTATATTGTAATTTCTGTGTGTAAGTAGGTTAGAAGAAATTTATGGTTTGAATTTTTAAAGTTTGGCCACCTACTCTGTATATTATTTTTTTAGTGAACCACTTAGAACTTAGTGTTTAATATAATTTCTAAAAGTATTTAAGGTCAGTTTTTTAATATCCTAATGGTACTTTCTCACAATGTCTAAAGTAAATTCGCTTGGTTAATTGTTTTACAGGGCACGTGTTTGTCCACTTGTTATTCATTGATTCTCAACCCCCATCTTATCTAGAGGCAGTATCTCTCAGAACTCAGAATCTTTTTTTTTTAAACTTTGTTAATCTTGGCAGCAGTCACCAGGATGACACCAGGAATGGTTCATCTGAACAAATTAAGTCTTCAAACAAATGAAGCTTTATACTTTATCATCATAGAGATAGTTACTGGTTTTTAGATCTCGTACTCTAAAATGAAGATAAAATGTTGTAAATGGATTCTTGTTTGCCCCATGGGGCATTATCTCTGAGAAAGTGAATTTCTACTTGAAATAATGTCTTGGTTTTTATTGTTGTTGTTGATGTTTGCTTTGCTTTAATGAGTCCCAGAATACGATATGACATTAAATTTCAGCAAATCACTACCATGCTATTTATTTCCACTAATCGTAGTTATCTCATGAAATGCAGTCATTCTTTCTAATTAGGTATCCTAACTGGAAAACTGGCAAATTAATCATATATCAGGTAATTCTTTTACCCTCATAATATTTTACAGTCACTTCTCAGATATAAGAAAATATTGTTAGCAGCATATTCCAAGCTGATGTGTTCAACATAATTTTAGGTGACTATGAATGACATCATCATATTAGCTAGATGTACGTGACATCAGTAAGGAAATAAAACTTCCCCTGCTGTATTTTTAAAGTAATGGCAGTAGGAATCATTTTCTTTTGTAAAAATTTGCTTTCCCTTTTTACTTCTATTGATATAAGTCTAAAACCTAATGTTATAGGGGGTATTTAAATAAATTGTTATAAAACCACTGGATTGAAAGCAAATGTAACTATTAAAAATTATGTGTATAGAAAGTATGTAATCATGTGAATGTGCTTATTTTAGAATGTTAGGGGGGAAATCAGGACAACAAACTCATTGTACAGTATGATTTTATATTTTGAAGAGACTTGAAGTCTATAAACCAAAATTTTATTGAAAGCTGTGTTTATATTTATAAGGTGTTGGGATTTTGAAAAATATTTTAGTTTTCATGTTTTTAAGTTTTTAGCTTACAGATTTTCTTTTAAGATGAAGAACAGTAATTAGTAAAACAGAGTCCCAATTTCAGACTATGTAAATCTCATGTCAGAAAATAGCTTAGAGGTTACACTGAAACTGAACTGCTAGAAATATTTGACAACCTTTATGTCTCATTTCTCAGAAAAATATAACTACTATATGGGCTTCCTGGGGAAGTCCCACATGAAGTTAAGAGGCAGATAGACTGCGATAGCGGTTCTCTTTTTCTCTCTGCCCTTCATTATGGAAAACCTTAATGTTTGGAAAGCACAGTAAAGTGAATTCATGTATTTCCGGCATTTACAATTCTCAAGATTTTGCTAATTCACTTCAGCTATTTCCGCTCCTGACACAATTTTCTCTATGGACTTTATAAAAGCAAATTCTATCAATTATTATTTTAATTGTAAATACTTCTGTATATTTCTTTGATAAGCTTTTTAAACATACCATCATGTAATCATGTGCTTATTATTCTTATATGAGAGCCATAATTTGTTACTATCATGAAGTTCTGTATCCATATTCAGATTTTCCCAGTTGTCTCAAAATTATCTTTTTATGGTTAATTTGTTAGAATGAGAATCCAAAGCACGTCCATATTACATTTGGTTATTATGTTTCTGAAGTCTTTTATTCTCCATTAGGTACTATAGAAGTCCCTTAACACAAAAAAGACTAATTTCTGGATGACATTTTTTTGTTTTCTTCTTATAAAAATAGTATAAGTTTATTGTAGGAAAACTAGAAAATTCACAAAATGCTAAGAATAAAATGGGAATCACTTATATTGCTCAGTATGTATTTCCTTCCTATTATTTTTATAATTGCAATCTGTTGGAATTTTGTATCTTATTTTAATATGATATCTGAATTATCTGAAGCTTTATAGTCTAGCCTTATATCACAAGTAAAAATATTTTATACTTAAAATATTTTTTCCATTTTAGTGGCTGCATTAAGATGCGCTTTCATTTTTTAGAAGAGGTATATGCCTGAATTTTTTAGAGTGACCACAACTAATTTAGAATGCCATTTTACAGTATACCTTAACACATTTCCTTATTGCTAGATTTGAAGGGACTTGTGTTTTTGAGTAAGGGGTATAGTTCTGTTACTTAATACCCAAGGGAGGGAAATAGCTGATTCAAGCCTCTGTTTTCTTTATACCAGATAATGCCTGGGTATTGATCTATTAGTCATTTGAGAGACGTATTTATTTTTGCCACTTGGAGGATAAGTAATGCCGCTAGTGGGCCATTTTAGTAAGTTTATGTAAGTTTGATTTATAAATTTCTTTAAAATAGGTTACTATCATCCTAACCTTCATTGAGTTACCTGAGTCTATGACACATTTATTTCTTCAAACACTATTAAAGGAAAAGAATGTCATAAACTCAATTAATGGCAGGACACTGGGCATCAGGGAATATTTGGGAAAGGTTGCTGCCTACCTTAGTTGGTATTGGTTGAACTCACCAAAGAACTCCAAGTGGTGAAAACGAGACTTGAAGTAGAGATTACAAATCATGGAAAAACAATGTTCTTAAGTGTGTATTTTTATGGATACATTAGTTTTCTAGTGATGTTTTAACAAATTGCCACTAATTTGTTGGCTTTAAATAACTGATACTTATTCTTTCACAATTCTAGGGGCTAGAAGTTCAAAATCCAGGTATCAGGTAGGGCCCTGCTTTCTGGGGTTCTAGAGGAGAACCTTTCCTTGTCTTTTCCTAGCTTCTGGTGGCTGGTGGCAGTCCTTGGTGTTCTAAGGCTTATATACCATCTCCCATCTCTGCCTCCATCTTCACATGGCATTCTTCCCTGAGTGGCTCTTCTCTTTGTCTTCTTATAAGGACATCAGTGACTAGATTTAGGGCCCACCCTAATTAGTGTGACCTCATCTTACCTAATTACATCTGCAAAGAGTATATTTCCTAATAAGGTCACATTTTGAATTTCCTGGTGAATGTACATTTTGTGAGGGCATTGTGGAAGGCAGAGTGGGGGGTATTTCTGTAAGTAAATGTATAGGAAAGGGGGGTCAGGTCTATCCTAATCTCTTTGAGAATGCACATTCTAATTCTCTTCCATGATTAATTTCTGCTTTTTCTTAAGTGTATTTAAATATGAGACCGGGTAAATGTGGGGAGAATGTTAAACCACTAGTCTAAAATAGTATTTTCAAATTCTATGTTAATATTTATTATCTTCTATTCATTGAAATTAAAAATAAGTTTGTGAAATCCTTCCTGTGCTTTTATGGTTCTAGCATTCTAAATTTATAACCAGGTCCAAAAGTTTCTTTTTTACTAAAGGTATTTGAGCAGAACATCATGATATTTACTCTAGTCCTTCTAAGAACACAGTTTGGTTTAAGGAAAGGTTATAAAATATTTAAATAACTTACCATGAAAAATTTTAGCTTTGTTTAAAAAAGTTTAAAATTAGACTGTCCTTCCACATCTATCCACCATTACCGTCACCACCAAGATGACACCAAGAAGTGAATATATATCCCCATATGCCAATATCTTTAGGTTATTTTATTTATTAATGATGATATAAGTACATACTTTTTGCAGAAATTGATTTTGGTAGGATATATAGTAAAATGTCAGGTATAAGATTAATTAACTCACTTCTGGGCCTTTGGTCCTATAGTAACCAGAGTATAGAAATAGATTGTTTAAAAAATTCACTTGAAGTATTCTATTTATACTCTGTAAAAGCAAATTCAATGCCTGTTGCTGTCATCCAGATTTTCCAAGATTGTAATAGAAAACCAGTGCTTTCAGAAAGTCATTAAATGACCTAGAGAAATTAAACAGTGTTAATAAAACATGAAGTCAGGACTTTGTTATTATATTTTTAGATAAAACTCTCAGATATTTTTAGAATTGATTAATGCCTTTTCTTTTACAAATCAAAACATCTTGTAGCTCTCATATGCTTATTCTTATAAATTTATCATTTGATTATAAGATAAAATAAGATGCATTATATTTTACTATCAAAAACTAACTTTTGTAAACCAAAGATTTAAAGATTTAGAATGGAACTCAAGGCAGTACAAATATATACATCTTTCTGAAATAACAGGAACTTCTGATAGAAGGCAAACAAAACAGACAGTATCTACACTACTTAAAGGGAGACTTACATTTATCAAATACTTACACAAATAAACGTAAAATTGTCACCATGGAAAATGCTATGAAGGAAGGGTGAACGTGCTATCAGAGCTCATAAAGTGATTTGACCTAGTATTTTGGAGAGACTGGCAAAGGTTTAAAGGCTTCCCTGAGGAATTTACTTTTGAACTGAGACTCAAATAATCATTGGAAATTAAGTAGGTGAAGGAGGATGTGAGACAATTCTAGGAAGCAGGAATAACATACGACTATATTATGTTATAGAGAGTGTGAGTTACTGGAAATGAAATGAGGCAGTATGGCTGGAACAGTTGGAACAAGAGGGAATGTGATGCAAGATGGGATGGGAGAATGGTGGCAGGGGCTAGACCCATTAGGGCCTTTTACATTGAGGATTTTTGTCTCAAGGGCAGGGGGAAGGCTTTGAGAGATTCTGAGCAGTGTGGGCATCGAAGGAAAAGGCATGGCAGGATCAGACTTATCTTCCAAAGGATTGCTATAGAAGGTACTGGAGGGGAAAATTATGGATAAGGGGAGACCAGTGATAGTGCTATAGAAAAGCCATATCTCACATTTACCATTAAATATTGATTCTACTTGAACCAAATAGTACATTTAGAACTTATATGCTGATTAGAACATATATATTACATATAGCAAATTGACTTGTTCATTTTAGAATACTAAATGAAGTAGCTTCTGTGTATGTAAGTAATGTTGAAATTGGTATGTTGCAGTGACTGAAAAGCTTAATTATTTTGTATATAATGTACTTGATTAAACAAAGTTAAATTTACATGGCAATAAGCATTGACTTTCTCCAGATGTTCTGATGTTTTAAAACATTAAAGAATGTTTAAAATTAATATGAATAATTATAAATTTAATATGCTTTTTCATATGTAGTTTGTGTGAACTTTTTCATTATTCTGTAGTTGTGATTTCTGTATCATAAGTTTTAAAAATTTCTGAAATATAGTAAGATTGCCTCTTTTTTCCAAATTTCACTAAAACAGTATGTAGTGCTTAAGATCAGCTAACAATGCAGTGATTAGCTTGGCTCTGTTTTAAACCCGTATTCCTATGTAATTTCACCCATATGCAAAAAAAAATCATTTAAATAGTTACAACACTGTATAGTACACATGAATTATTGAGTTACAGTGAACACTTACATTGTGTGGTGAACTCATGTGAGCATCTCTAACCTATGGGACATTTGTTTTGCAGGAGAAAATAGAGGTAAAAATTATTTCTACAACTTGAATGTGCAATTCTTCATTAATATCAATTCTTTCACCAATTTTTACCACAAAGTTGGCTAAAATAAATACTCTTCTGTCATAATAGATTAAGGCAATTTACATTTAGTTTTCTTTGTCTTTTTTGTTTGTTTGTTTGTTTTGTTTTATTCCCTCTACTCCCCAATTACTCCATGGCATTTCAGTACTTCAGAGAATTTAGATGAGCTCTCTTCCTCAAGTAGCTGGTTACTTAACCAGAAGCACAGTAAGAAAAGGAAAAAAGACAGGACAAGATTGAAATCTCCATCCTTGACTCTCATGAGCACAGCAGCTCGAACAAGGCCACTTCAGAGTTTCCACAAACGAAAGCTCTACAGATTGAGCCCTGCTTTTTATTGGACTCCGCAGGTAAGGTTGCCTTTGGGAAACATGAACCAGAGATTTTATTATGAATGTATTTTATGTAAAGAGGATATGGTTGCACACTGTTATTTAGAATAATTACATCTAGAAAGCTTTCAAGATATCATTTATAACTGATATAATAGGTATTGACAGTATATTAGTGGG
Source organism: Anoura caudifer (assembly GCA_004027475.1). Classification (NCBI taxonomy): domain Eukaryota; kingdom Metazoa; phylum Chordata; class Mammalia; order Chiroptera; family Phyllostomidae; genus Anoura; species Anoura caudifer. The sequence continues at coordinate 73,146 of PVKU01008345.1, forward strand.
ATTGAATACTTTTTTAAACAGCAGTATATTCTGAAATTTCTCACACCTCCATTTTTTTAATCCATTATGACACTTCAAATAATTTGAAAGAAAATTCCATATCAAGGTGATTTTTAAAATTTTACTGGTAAGGAAAACATGGATGTTCTGCATATTTGTCTTTGATTAGTAAAGACAAAAGGAAAAATCTTCACAGCTGTCAGTTATTTTAGAGGAAATGGTGTTATTCTCCATTCAGGTTTGGCATTTGCTAATCCTGGTGAGCATTCAATATTTTTTTTCTAGATTGAATTTTACACCTGCATGCTTACACATTTTACAAATAAAGCACATTTCATGAAAAGCTCTCATTTTGAAAAGCACATTTATTGCTTGCTAGTAAAATGTTAGCCAGATATCTTCAGTGCATATCTAAACAAACTGTGATGAAGGGCAAAGTAAGTTTTCTCTAGTTCTATTTCTATAATAACTACATTAAGTATTTCACATATATTTGTTATCAGTATCGAGATGCTTTATTTCATTAGTAACCAATTGTAAGTATGGTTTTATAGGATCCAATTAGACATAGGAATGTGGATTCTGACAAATTGGTTTTTATTAATAGATTGATTTTTTCCATTTAGTAGTAGTTCAGATATTACTAGTATACTTCACCAACTTGAAAGTATTTTTTAAATTAAGTTTTATTTCAGAATTTATCAAATGAGAAATATTTTTATTTAATAATTTTATATGTGAAATCATATTTAATGGTTTTTGTTTAAAGTTGCTATAAGCAATAGAGAAGTAATATTTTTGAAATTGATTTTGTAATCTTATAGTTACAAATATTGTCTTTCTAAAATATTTTACATGTGAATATGTCATAATTTGCAGGCTGGGAGGAATCTGCTGAATAATTTAGGGGATTTGCTAGATGTTACTAACATATATACATGCCTTGATAATGTAAAGATTGGCCAGGAAAGATGTGAAAAAATCTAGATGTTTCAGCAAAAAAGAGAAGGAACAATTGTAAGATTATTGTTACTAGAAAACCATATAGTTTATTGTATTCCAGTCACAGTACTAAGCATTTTCAGTACATTGTTTTATTTAATCCTCAAACATAAAAATATAAGTGAGTTATTATCAATCCTACCTTTAGGTGCAGAAATTGAGATTTAGGTAGATTAAGTAGCTTGCCCAAGGTCACACAGCTATTAAGCAACAAGTCTGATTGCAAAGCTTATGTTCTTAGATTCTTAGAACCCATTACATTGATAACAACAAAAACAAACCAAATCTTTGTGTGCTTGAAATCAGTAAAGATAGTATATTTTGGGGTTTGGGATGGGACTTTGTCTGGTCAAATGTATTAAGAAATATATCATAAAAGATTGGCTTTGAAAGATAAACAGAATTTTGAAAAATATGGGAGAGATAAAGAAAGCATTTTAAATGAATAATTGAAACAGATGAAAAAACTGATGGATAATAGCAAATGTGCCCACCCCAAAATTATCCTTATTTATCTCAGGAAGCCTTCCTTGACATACATATTGATGTATATATTGATGTAACACCCTGTATTATAGTAACATATCACTTTACAATAACCATTCATTTTTCTGTCTTATTACATTTAATTTGATATATTTTTAAATATTATATTTTATTTTTTACTATATTCTACATTTTAATTTTTAAGTATAATTTTGATTATATTATTATAGTTGTCCCTAATTTTCCCTTCTTGGCCCCCCTCCTCCTGGGACTACCTTCCCTCCAGCAGTCCCCCTCTTAGTTCATGTCCATGGGTCATGCATATAAGTTCTTTAGCTTCTCCATTTCCTATACTGTTCTTAACGCCCCCC